>BMAO01013869.1:0-40742 GCA_019973975.1 Trichonephila clavata
AATATCCTCCGATTCCATAACCCTTTTGAAAACTAATGCCCTTGTAATGAGTCAGACCCGAGCCGATCTGACCTGCATAATGGTCCTCAAATCTTTTAGTACAGCAAACGTATGGTAAGCTCATCTTGGCGCTTTTATCTTCAAATGAGGTATGAGAAAAGCACTGCTTTATTTATAGTATTTGTCTCATGCGAAAATGAAGCACTATGATCACTTTACCTCTTTCAAAGGGACAAAATCACCTGAATGAGTCTCAGTTCAGCTTGAATCGTCTGAAACGAGTGTCTCACTAAAGGTAAGTATTGAGGTCTATCATAATATTGACTAATCGTTTCCCCGTCTTCACCTTTAGTTCGAACGATTCGTAATAAAGGAGCTTGTGTATCTCCCACAATTTGAGGTGAAATTAGATCCGAGTAAACGTAAAAAACTGAAAAATTAGACCATGCATCAGCAACGAATTCGCTTTTCATATTACCCGTTATGATTGCATTGCGTTTGAACCGTAATAATTCTCCTAAGTTCTCTAAATGAAGACTGCTACCTCGAATCGCATTCATTTTCACCCGTTTCGATGCTTTATTGTAAGTTATTGTGAACCGACTAGGATTTTTTGGTAAAGCAAGCTGTATGGCTGATATAATATCAAACATTGTTTCATAACACCCCACATCAATTGTTTGCTTAACGGTTGAAGAAATATTACCGTCACCCACTTTGTATCGAAAATAATTGTTAGTTTCATTTACGTTAAGCCAAGAATGAGGGTAGATGATTTCAGACAATCCCACTTCCCATTCACCATTTAAATAAACGGGGGAGGGTAACTGAGTTTTGAAATGAGATATTTTGTTTTCTGGAAAGAAATGCATAGAGCTATCAGAAGGTAATGTTACGTAGAAAGACATTTTGAAAATGAGTCCGTAAGAAAAAAATTTAACTATTTATACTTTTTGAATATCAGTCACCAATCATTAAACTTTTCAGGATAACCTAAAAATTTAACAAAATATTCAGTGATTCCTCGTCTTTTTCTTTGTTTGATGACGTTCTCTACAGGATAGAAACCAGAGTCGACAAACTTTTTGTAATTCTGCTTCATAATAAGTACCTTTAATCTCTTCACCTTGTAAATCTATAAACGATCGGAATTCTTTGCACGATTTCATAAAACTGCGAAAAGTTCTCGACTCCAGTTTTGTTCATATCCTTTTTCAAAGAGAAGTTTTTGCTTATTAATGCGCACAACATCGCCAATTTTAAATTTAGGGGCTTTAGGTTTCTCATTTCTTAGATCACCATATAAATTATTTAATACTTGCTTCCTGTTATGCCTACTTACAGAAGCAGGCTCCATTTTAATTGAACGGTGATACGAGTGATTATAACTGTGCATTAATTTATCAATGACGTCAATGTAATTTTTAGTATTAAATTCAGTGAAATATTTCCACATTTTTGTTTTTAACGTCCGATTAAACCTTTCAACTACGCTAGCTTTAGTTTCGTTATTTGTAGAAAAAATTTTACACTCATATTTTTCAAATAATTTTGAACTACTTTATTTAAAAACTCCTTACCGGCATCTGTTTGCAAACACTTTAGGCTTCCTTTCTTTAAAAATAATTTCTAGCGCAGACTTTACACTTTTTCCAAATTTATCTTTCAGAGGAATTGCCCATGCAAATTTTGAAATAAATCAATGCAAGTTAACAAATACTTATAACCCTTATTAAATTCTGCTAAAGATTGCATATCGACTAAATCCACTTGAAACTGACGATCAATATCACTTACAAATACTCGATTCCGCTGAAACTTATGCCGAACAGGTTTATGAAGAGTGTAAGCATCTTTCTGTGATAACCAATGCTTTACATCTTTTTTACTATATTTCCCTTTTAAAGAGCGATGTAATGCCTCCACACCTCCGAAGCTACTTGAAACTTCGGGATTTTCGTAAAACGCTGCTAAATCTTGATACATTGTTACCGACGAAACAGAACTTGATTGAATGACTATTACAATGAATAGTTATGCAATTTATACTTTTTGGGAAAGGCAAAGGGATTATGTTTAAAAGCATGAGCATAAATTTTCCTTACTTTTATACAAAATACTCTTATTTGTTTTTTAAACGTGAAACTTATTTCAACACAAATATTAAACTAACAAACAACAAAATGATATTAACTCAAATCAAGCATAAAAAAAAACATTTTATTCAGATTTATAGAACAAAATACTGTGTAAAACTTATAAAGTCAGTATGCAATATTTTTTAAACAAAATCCTCATAATATTCAAAACAATCAGATGGACATAACATATCTCTTACTTCTCTTAAAATAATATCTAAGCGAAGATTTTCCAAAAAATTTTCAGTTACATAATTTACAGGTTTTAACAGTAAAAAGTGTACATTTCAAAAAGATTATTATAAAAATAATCAGCTATCTCATTAGCTTCCAGTGACAAAACATGTGAATTAAATGTTTCTTCTCGGTTCCCCCATAACTCCTCAGCGAGTTTCTGAGGTTGATTCAGTCCTTTTTCGTTCAGGAGGCTACAAATAGATTTTTTCAAAATTTGCGTCAAGTATCGTTGACCCAGACTAACGTCCAAAGAAAAAGGTAATGCGTTTTCTATGGGACCTTCACAGAAGGTTTTATATGCAGTTAAAAAGTCCATACACAGAAATACATTGTCTATAACGGCATTTTCAATAGCACCATATTTTTCAATCATTTCAGCCCACTGCTCTCGGGATATGCTGATTTCTTTAAAAGTAGGCTCTTTATTCGGACCGTATTTAATGCGCTTAAAAGTAAAATTAGTGAAGTTCTCACTTGTTATTTGAATGTGCCGTTCAGGAGGGAAAAGTCCACTCGGTAATTCCTCCAGTGATTCCGGTACTTTCTTTTTACGCATGATATATTCGATCCACTGTGGGTCTAATGTTATTCCCTCAGGAGTTGGGTAGTAGGTTTTTCCATACTTCTTGAAACGCCTTATGTGTACTGATACGGAATCATAATAGATGCTTGCAAAGACAAAAACATCATCTCCAATTGGAAATACTCCATCTGGTATGCAATCCTCGGTAAATTTTCCATACTTCTGAAAATAATATACCAAAATTAATGAGGATTAGAAAAGTGTAAAAAACATTATAAACATTACATATCAAATTTATTTAATTTTGTTACTTACTTTTGAAACTTCTCTTCTTGCTTTCTTATTTGCAGAAGATTCCACGACCTTTCCAAGCTTTCGTTGTTCGCTATGTGTTTCAGACATTGTCAATTTTTTTTTTTCCTTTTCGAATACAGTCCGTCGCAGTACTGACAAACGAAATGAATCTTGAACCTAAGATGTGACAAGGGTCTAAAGCATATTGACCGAATTACACTTGAACGGAGTTCGCTGAGTGGTTGAAAGCAATGTATCCATCCGCTCTAAGCATTGAGATAATTTCTGACGTAGAATTCAGTCGCCGTCTTGTAGAATCAAGATCAGACAAGCTAAGACAAGTTCAATCGTAAACCGTTCACACGCTGATTACGAGTATTCTACGTCACATTTTTACTGTGTATGTGTAATCATTATACCGCATTAAAATTTACAAATTA
The DNA here is from genome assembly GCA_019973975.1 of Trichonephila clavata. Lineage (NCBI taxonomy): Eukaryota > Metazoa > Arthropoda > Arachnida > Araneae > Nephilidae > Trichonephila > Trichonephila clavata. The sequence continues at coordinate 3,633 of BMAO01013869.1, forward strand.
TTAAAATAATATAAGTGAAATATTTTTTTTATTTCATTTTAATTAAGAAAATGTCGCCATCTGCTTCGCCTGCAAAATTAAATTCATGAGATTATAAACCTAAGTTTTCTTCAGGTCTGCATGCCTTCATAGGACAATGGTTAGCGTAACTGAAAAAACTATTGTCCTATGGAGACATTTTGTTCTGGGGCTGTGAGTTTGAATCTGGATTTATTATTTTTTTTTTATTTGAGCGTTATTTTTTCAATCATTTTAAAATCTAATAATTAGTGTATAGTTTAACCAATAGGTGGCGCCATGAGCACTTTAAACATTTCAATAAACTTTTTTTACACATTTAAAAAAACAACTCAACTTAGCAGCAGGAGGGAAACAACTCAACAGCAGGTGAAAACAACTCAACTCCCCCCATCAACTCGAAAACCAAAACCATAGCAGGAGGGAAACAACTCAACTCCACGCAGCATCCACAGAAGGGAAACAACTCCGCGCCTGCGCCTGTGCCTCCACAGGAGGAAAACAACTCAACTCTGCGCCTGCGCCTGCGCCTGTGCCTGCGCCTGTGCCTGCGCCTTTACCGCAGAACCGGCTTTTCTTACCTACTGGTTATCAACAAAATTTTTCATAGTATTTTTGAGAAATTGTATATGGTGGGGACCCAGATTAAATGAAATATCACAAGAATTTTGAAATTTCAGATCTCTTACAAACTGGCAAAGTTATAAAATCCACTTCTATACAGTCAATTTTCTGAATTTACATAAAACAAATTTGAATAATAAAATCATGCAACTTATTGAAAGAAGTTGATATATAAAAGAAACAAATACACATATAAAAATGGCAATGTACTATGTAACTATTTTTTGTAAAATATCTCTATACACTTTTCTCATGTCCTAAAAATGCAATAAACCTTCGTGTAGCAATTGTTCATAACTGTAGAATTACATATTAAATACTAAATCTTATGTTTATTTTTAAACCATCCTAATTTTCCTTAATTTTTATTAATAAATCTTTACATTTCATATACTTATAACTACATCAAAATAAAGGGGGTGAATGGATACATACACAATGAAATTGACAAAGAGTTTTCTTTTTTTTTAATTTCATACTAATTACAAAATTCTTACCATCTGTTCCTCTAAAATATACAAAGCATTATTTTCTGTTCTAATGGTAATATTTGATTTTTTTTTACACTGAACATGCCAACCCTTAATGCATACCTACTTCTACCTGTTACAGTGTGTATAGTGTTAAATATACTTCAGTTCATCCAAATTTAAATTTATTTGGAGAAATGCATTGACATGTTATTTCGTTATCACTAATATACAACAACAAAAAAATGGAAGATGAAACGACATCAGGTAAAAAAAGATTCAGTATTCTCGCTCTGAAATTTAACGTTTGAAAATATATTAATAAAGTTAGACTAAATTAATTAAAATCATCATTAATTCAACAAGTTACCAATTTTTTTTATTAATAAATTGTGCTCCATTCTAATGAAAATCAAAATTTGTATTAATTGTAAACAAGACTCTTTTACCAGGGTAATCCTAAATTTCATGAAACTTTTCATTTCCTCAAATTATACATGAGCAAAATATTAAATGACTTCAAATTTTCTCTAAGAAATGTTAAATCAGTACTCGTACCATTCCAAAATTAGGAACATGTGTGTTAAATCGCTGACTAATTTCACCAAGCAAAAAGACATCACGAATTTAAAAATAAATTAATTAGATCACTATTATTGTTACTGAGTTCACATTGAAGAAATTGGTCGATATTATACTATATGCAAGCGCCCCAAATTTGTCCTTTCAACATACGTCACACAAAAATATCAGTAAATTTGGACGATTAACCCCTTAATTTTGAAAAAAAGCTCTCTGAAATTACCTTTTCTTACTGAATTTTTCATGAATATAGATTATTGCAAACAATAGTGTCAAGTTATTCATTTAAGAGTAATAGAGAGTTGAAAAAGGTTATATTAAATTTCGAATATTTCCATTTGCTTTTAGAAAGCTAACATCCTACAGAATCAAATCTCTATATGTAGAGTAGTATTTGGTTTCATGATCCTAATTATCGATAAATATCATAGAATTGATCCAAATACAATTCTTGGGTCAATATTTGTAACTAACTCAATGCAACAAATTTATTTAGAACTTAAATTTATTAGCAGGATAATATATATCAATATACATGAGCCTTTTAGATTTCAATACTTATTTAAAAATTAAAATTCAGAGTATTCTTATGCTCAATACATTTTAGATAGATTTCTTTAACACACAATGTTAATATTTCAGTAACAGGTGTATAGCCTTTATATGTGAAATTTATCATCAAATTATTGAATTTTATATTTTGATAACCCTTGTGCAAATACCAATAAATGCATATTTGTTATCCATAGTAAAAAAAATTATACATCTATGTGACAAATTTATACCAGTTGAATTCTGAAAAACAAATGTGCTAAGAAATCCTCACACATACCACATAATAAATAGATACCACTCAAGTATTTTATAATTTTTATTTATTTATTTTTTGTAAAAGAATTATGGATTCAAAAGAAGACTTTTTATTTTGACCATGTACAAGAGAACAAAATTTTATATTCAATATATGCACTCAAATATATATTCCATCATACACACATTTTAATTAAAAAATTTTAATGCATTAATATTTTACCACATTCAGAATTTATATATAATTCTCGATAAATTATATCTTTTTACTAAAATGGTACTGCGAAAATAGACTTTCAAAATGTTGCACAATTTTTTACATATAATTTTACAAATGGTAGTTTTCATTTCTATTGTATCAAAGTGGTATTTGATTCATCAAGTATAAACATTAATGAACCTGTAGTGAATTAAGATATTTTTCCATTTCTGTAGTGAATGCTTTTTGAAATTTTTTTCCCCATAAGAATGTAAAATTATTTACTAAAATACATCATATATATATATATATACATATATATATATATATATATTTATATATACTTGTTTTAATATGGCCTGTATGGTTACATATTAATTCTTGTGTTCTTATCTTAGATAATTAAATACAGAAATATTTCTATTAACTACTCTGAAGATGTGTACAATAAGTAAAATTTAAGTTAATTAAATATATTTTATCTTTTTATATGTATGTTTTCTGTATAATTTAATTTAAAATAAACAAAATTTACTTTGAAGTATATAAATTCTTGTAGACATCTATTCAAAAACCTTTTAGAAGTTTTTTTTTGTGAACACAAGAAAGTAAGAATGGAGCTCGATTTAAGGTCGTGACGGTTTCTAAGTGGTTGGTATTGAAAACAAGCCTATTCAAAGTGGTCAGGACATAATAAACAGTGAGGAGATGTTTAAAATCCTTACGCTTCATCATTATTTTTCACGTTTATAAAACAATCGAATTTTTACCAAGATATTAAACAAAGATTTTTTTCCTACAATCATCTTATCTTTTACTGTAATCGAGAAACCATACATAGTTAAAAAGGAAATTTTAGTGGGTATATTGTAAAAGTGCAAGAGCGAAATATTCTTAGCAATAATAGTAAACAAAAAATGTTGAACTTGTGTGGTGGTTTGTCAACGAAGACATAATCACATGTCTTCTTCATGATAATCATGCTAAAAATTCTGGTTGTTTCTATGGTTACATTCTATATCACGGGAATCTATCAACTAATCACCAGATTCTCATGTAAATGGACTGAAAAAAAAATACCATTAAAAAGCTGGCTTTTCCCCCAATTCCAAATTTCCGGTATTTTGCAGGTTTGCATGTAAACGGGCCTAATGAGGAGCAGATTGCCCTGTTGGTGATGCAAGGAAGCTTCAAAGTAGTTTATAGCTTTCCATGGGCCTTGTGAGAGCTCATAACAATTTGTTTCTGTTTAAAAATGTTTCATTTTTAAGAATTGTAGTTAAAATAGAATACTATCCATCTTAATATGTGTGGTTATAATATAGATTTTCATAGAATGCTCACATAATGTTTTGCACAATGTCATAATACAACAAAATATAAATGCTATGAATCGTTTTTAATCTATTTTTCTGTTCGAATTTACAGTTAAAGAGTTATTTTAAAACTTTGGGTATAGAGTTATTTGTGTGTGTGTATTAAAAGATTATTTTTATGTTATGTAACATAGAAAAAACCTAAGGGAATCAATCAAGAATATTGTTCATTCTAAAAAGAGCCGATTTTGGATAAAGTTTGGGAGCTCCTGATCTAGATTAGACTCTCTCTTTTGAGTATTCAATATTTTACTATTGTCTTTTTCTGTGGATAAATGCTGATTAATCGATTTTATTGTAGCAGGGGCTTTATTGGAAGAAGTTGTGTCAACTGCATTCAAGAATATAGTAATATGTTATGTAAGTGATTGCTTTAAAAGTATGACAAATCTAACAGAAGAAAAAACCAAGTATTGATTAGTGAAAGAGGAGGATTGAGAGAAAATGTAAAAAAAGCCTCGCTATATCATGGTAGAAACTCATCCGGATATATGAAAGAGAAAATCTTCTTGAGAAATATAAGACAACTTGATCTAGGAGTTGAAATCTCCTACTCATGTAAAGGAAAAGCCCCTGAAAGAAGATAACTCATAAAGTAGAATGAAATAGTAAGGTACATGAATAAAAAAAAAATAATAAATAAGACTAAGTAATCATGTTAGGTATATAAAACACATACACACACAAGAAGAATTAGTTATATAATCAATACAATAAAGTAAATCAATATAAAATAATTGTTACGTTTGGAGAAAGAATTACTGTTACATTTTTATAATACATTTTTAGAATCATTAGTAGTTTTCTACTATTTTCGTCTCAATTCATTTTTTCAATGTAATATAAACTAAATATCGAGATAACTGCTTCATTAGACAAAATAAGTGAGCATGATGAGTTAAATGTGTAATTATTCCTTCCTTTTCACGTACTTAAAATTGACCGGTTACTTCCATGAAAAATGAATATCTGGTTGTATGTTTCTTTTCCTGAAATTAATAGTCAATTAATCTATAAATTAGTGAAAATAATAAGTTTTAATATATTATGTAGGATTAATGTTTAAGAAGAATACTATTTTTGATGCTTAAAATACTCAATTATTAAAATGAACTTCGAATTTGTTATCTTTTAAGCACCAGCATGATTTAATATACTACTTATTTCTGTGCATATGTTTTTTTTTTGTTTCGGACAAAATTTTAATCTTCTCATCTATTGTATAAAAATTGTAAATTCATATTACTTCTGTAATTGTTTTTTTTTTAAAATGGCAAATTTATAAAATATGTTAAATTTAAAAATACTAATTATCCCACATACATAGAATAACACTTTGAAACATACATTTTTGGATAAACACATTTTGAACAATGAATTTTTTAAAAAGTTGTACTTGACTCATAGAGATATTAGTAATCGCATTACTGCTATGTATAAGAAATTGGATATATTTGCTTTCCCAAGATTAACACCAAATACTTTTAAACACCTAAGTTTCATAAAAATACTGTGGACGTGATTGCCTAGTGGTGAAGATTATGTACTTGAGAGAGATTTTTTGGCGAGTCAGGAGTTCGAGCCTTTTACCGCTGAAGACCCACCATGTAGGGGAGCGATGCTAGTGAAACGTCCTCCCGTTGATGTGGCATGGAAGTTAAAAAATGGAGTGTACCAGCTGAGGTGTTGTCCTCCTCACTTGACCAAGGTTCAAAATTACGAGGTTCGTCTCCAAATGCCCTCGAGTAGTTGAATAGCGTGACGATAAGACTCAATCACTTCATAAAAAATCTATTTCATTTTATGCTGTAACCAACGATTTTAAATTATAAATCACTAATGCAGATAATATGCTGCACAATATTCTACAATTTTTCTTCAACTAGCAAAATAATAAAGCTGTTTATAGTAAAGATAATATAAATTTTTCTAAAAACATAAAACAAAAAATATTTATTCAGTTCATAGTTTTGATTTTGAAGACCTTTTTTTTAAAATTCTACACTGATCAATTAATTACATTAATTCAATTTTAGAAAATCACAGTAATTGTAATCTTACTATTAGTGATAAAATGTTCTAAAATTGCTTTTCGTTTTTCCAGGTCCTAGCAATAATATCCTACTATACAAAAACATTTCTGTAAAGTGATTTAAATTACAAATATTTATTGTGGTATTTACAACTGCCGAAATTATTTGGAACTACTTAAATGTTAAATTTATTTCATATGCAGTACTTTATAAAAATTGCACATCGATAGGTTGGGGCTGTACTTTTATGTTATGCACATGCATTTAAAACTCTTTCAAACTTAATATTTTCACGGATACAAAAGATGTCATGAAAAATCCCAAACTTATACATCCGAATTGCTTTTCCCCCCAAGTTCCAATCCGCTTTAGAGCGACACCTGTGGCACACCTAAGAAGAAGCTACAAATACAACCCAACAGAAAGAAAGCAGTTCAGATCAATGAAATAATTCAAAAAGTAACGAACAGCATCTGCAGTTTTTCTCTTTCACAGCTTCAAAGTATTCAGAGATCAACAGGCTTTTTTGGCTGATTCGTGGCGTGAGGAGGTAATCATGTATTATTAATTGATAGTGTTATGTATTTATGTGAGCGCAATTTAGTCTATCCTTTAAAATTAATTTAATATTTTTAAAAAAGTAATTTTAAAGAAGTAAAAGATTTTTGTAGGATTTTACTTGAAGATAATGTTTGTTGGTTCTGAATAAGGAAATCGCATAATTTACAGTTTTTATTTTAATAAAACTTATATTAATTTTGGATAAGTGTCTTTAACATTTTTTCTTTAACAAAATTATAGTTTAATATAATTCTTTTCCTGTGAAGTTATATAAATCACAATTTAATAATGCAAACTTTAAAAAAATACTTTTGTTTAAACTGAAATTTTTTTGAAACTTGCACTGTTTCTATATATATTTTATGATTTTTTTATTATATTTTGTAATATTAAAAACTAGTTATGTTTCGAAAAAATCAACTAAAAATGTTTAGTTTAATTACAAATATACCAATGATATAAAAAAATTAAACTCTCCTATACAATATTTTTACTTTACTCCACGTAGGCAGCGTTCGGGTCAATATTACCCGATTCAGAACACTAACATTTCTTGCGTTAAATGACAGGTATTGTTTATGAAATGGTCAAGCAAATGCAATGCAAATTTAAAAAGAGATCTAATAAATATATAAAGCATCTATAAAAATAACAGATGAATATTCTAAATTGAAACTTCCTTCCATTTATAATTTGGTAACAGTAATATTTTACATGAGATTTGAAAATGTGATTCTTACAAATGTAGCATAATATATTAATTTTGTTGTATTATTCCTTGATGGACATAGGTTGCATCTTGCACGTTTGACAAACAATAAAGAATTTTTAGCAGATCCCGATAGTCGTTTTCCCTTTTTCTCGTATTTCTACTGTTTTTATTGCTTCCTCGCACTTCTTGGCAGATGAGGCCATGCTTTAATGTGTGAAAATATGAGTGATTTTAACAGTTATCTCCTAAAAATAGCCTTGGCTTAGTCAGTTCGTTTTCGTTCCCTTCACTTTGTATTGGGGTCCATAAAACAAATTTTTTGTACACAAACGTATCAAGCAAGCTATAGAATACTATCATGGGCAGGTTAATGTTTTTTTTTTTTTTTTTTGTAGTATACATGTTTAAATGTCCATCAAAAGTATCCATTAAGTGAATTACAATCTAAGATCATAAATGATCTGTTGTCAGGTCTGTTGATAATTTCTTGGTCATGATGCAAAGTACTCATAAGAATAACAATTTTGTTTCGTTTTGGGACGTAGTTTACAACTGTTGTGTTTTCAGTAAAATAAAATAATGAGCTGTGAACTTCTTAGTTGGCATTTCTTCAGGAAGTTCTGATTTATTTCCCCCTAACGTTACAAGATATAGCACCGAAGTACAGCAGCATGCAGACAAACAGGTAAATTCTTTTACACAATCATACATCTTGATAACATGGATCCTTCTGATTGATCCATTGGGAAAAAAATCAATCACTGTGAGATATGCTAAGCATAGCATTCATATAACTGGTCCCTTTGAACCGCCTGGGTATGCCATATCTAGCCCTATACACATAGATGACTAGAAATGCGGCAGAGCCACATCACAAAACATCATACATCATCGTTTACCGTATTTCTCTCGTAAACTATGGATTATATAGATGCAGTTTTTTTTTTGGCATTTTTTATGTACCCTCATCAAGAAATCTGACTTTTTGGACTTTAAGGTGATATTCTTCTGACACCACAAATCAAGTATATATATTATATATGTATATTATGAAGGGTGTTGCTGAATTTGACCGACAAATTCAGAGGGCTGATTGGCAGCGTGGGAATTACAAATCACCATAGAACATGGAATCGCAAACACCATTCAGTCGGATTAATTTGCAAAGATTGTTATGAAGAGTGTTAATTATTATTTAATAACAATAACAGCGAAAGAAAAATAAAGCTATTTAAGTTCTTTAGGTTTTTCATGAATTCATTGCTGAGGAAATCTAACGTACAATCACCGGTTTTGCATTTCTAAGAAAAGATTTATATCCGAATTTTAAAAACATTAGCGCAAGTTTCCTTCTGAGATAACATGAACGAAGGTTTTCCCGAAAATTCCTATTTTTAAACAGAAATATTTTAAATAGTAATCAAAAGTATATGGACAAATTTACATCCGGCATTGGCGCATGTAAATAAATTTACAGAACAATTGCATATTCAAGTTCAAAAAATATCTCTTCAAGTGCAAAATACCTCACCCTTCATTTTCTATGAAAGTTTAATTGAAATATATATAATTAAGATCCGGACATTGATTGTAATCCTTACCATGCATAACTGGGAATTTTATACAGGCTGTCTTAAAATCCATATTAGAAATTTCGAAAAAAGTATTTACGTATCGCGCATACGCAGCTAAAAATTATTTTCTATAAATTTAATACCCTGTTTATTTATAATATTAAATAAAATAACATCTAAAGCACACACATAGGAAATGCAGTCTGCAATATAATGTTCTTGATAGAACAGAAGACAGCATTTTCACTTGTAAAGGCAGAGTCGGCCTCAGGCAAGTGCAATCTGGGTAGATATCTCAGCGTACACAATTTTGGCGGGGACCGCTGTCGCACTCACAATTTTCAAGAAAAAATATAAAAATTACAAAAACAAAACACACATAATTTTTCATAAATTTTTAAAACAACTAATTATGAAATTGATTTCCAATTAATTGTTGCATTTGACTATACCTAAAGTAAACCCCGAAATCCTTTAGATAATTTTGTGCGCGTTATTGTTCACATTGCAGTTGTCTAAAAAAGAATGTTTCGTTACTAGCTTTTCATATTCGTGTTCTTTCTCTCAATGAAACCAATAATTCATTAAAGAGTTTGGTGGTCATTCATGACTTCTTGTTTGAACGAAATGTGTTATGGAACGAGCTCATGCCCTATAAACACCGAGGTTTCGCAGATTTTCCTATGACGAGAGGAGACATTTTTTAGGGCCGTTCATGTCTATATGCGGTAAAACAATTAACCTCTCTATGCTATGTTTTTCTCCAAGACATATTTCTTCTTTGAATGTAAATGTTTTTTTCTGGCATACAATTGAAAAAGAATCCGGTTTCATCCGTTTCATCATACTCTTTTATTAAGGGGACCCCTAAAATGACCAAATTATCAATTTTTCATTTATTTAATCTTATTCTATGTACTATTATCCTTCGATTGATATAACACTTTTGCATGCCGGAGAGTTAGAAGTAGGATAAAATTCCATTTGAAAAATGTAAATTAACAAACTAGGCAATTCGACCACGCCCTCTTTTTAGAAAAAAAACTAAGAAATGCGTTTCGATACAAAAAAATTACTTTAAAAAGAAAAATAATAACTTTAAAAAAAGAATGTGCAAGATATAAAGCAGTATATTACCGAGCTATTACAAATATATATTTTTTTTTTTGTGAAATGTGTGCATGTAAAACTTTTGATAAGGCATTTTATATTATTAATTTCACAATTTTAGTTTTTATTCCTCATATGTTTATCATAAGTAAAATACTTCAGAATTATGTGAATAAAAAAACTAAAATTTCTGTCGGGACAGAAAAAAATTTATTTAGCATTTTTCTTGAATTTTCTTGTTCAATTAATACTCTCTAAAAACTGATCACTTGTAAAAAGGTATGGGTTTAAAAAAGATACGTAAATGCAATTATTTTAAATAAAAGCCATTAGTTAGCCATTAGTTAGCCAAAAACCATATTTAAGCCATTAGTTATAAATGCAATTATATAACTAATGGCTTTAAGTGGGATTTTAAGTTTATTTAAGCTTATAATTATTTTTTAAAGTTATAAACTTTAAAGTGATTTTTCTCAGTTTGTGTTTTTTGATACATTAGTGCATTCAAAATACAACTCCTTTACAATTATTTAACAATCACTTCCATTCTATGCTGTGTATTATGCATAAAGCATTTAACAGAATTAGGAATCAATTTTGCTGTAAACTGAATACCTTTTTTAAAAAAAAATAAAATGTAGGAGATATTAGCTTTTTTGTTGAATTTTAGCATGGATATAAACATTTTATTTTTTTCTCCAAAACTAATTAAGTTATTGAAAAAGCGATACCTAAAAATGTTTAGAACATTCTTAAGAGTATTACAAAAATAATTTATGGTCAAAAAATTAATAATTACAAAAGGAATAAAATTTTAAAATTTTCTAAATTTTCTTCAATAAATTAAAATTTTGTGAAAAATTTCATATTGTGTATTATTTTCTTGAATAGAATAACTTTATATGAAGTTCTAAAATATAATTTTTAAATATATAAATAAAAAAGTTGATCAAAGGGAACCAATTCCCCTTAAAACTGAAAGCGTGTTTTGCCACTTATTACAAACATGAATTTCGACACTTGTTTCTCCGTACAATTTTTTGAAAACCACCTGATTCTTTTTCTTAATATTTGTAAGCCATATATATAAATATATATATGTAATACGACGATGTTGTTGGAATGGATTCTTTATATGATATTGATAAGGCAGTACGGTGATTGAATAAACTTGTTTATTATCCCTCTTGAACACATAAGACATTACAGGGACGACACAATATAAGCACACACAAACACACTGCAGCCGGCTACATGTTTAGGCAGACAAAATACAGAAGCGAAAGAGAGCGCAGTCTCCAGGAATCTCGTATTTATAGGCTTCTCAAATCACATGATCTGAGTGGGTGGATAGGTGTAGTTTTAAATACTCTCGTTACGCGGCGGGTTAACATATTACTAAAACGTTGGTCCAGAAGGGATGGATCATTGGTAGTTAAAAGTTATTTTAAAGGATTATATTACTGGGAATTATTACACATATATATATATATACCTCTCTAGCCAAGAACTTGACTCCTAATTCTTTGGCGAATACTTTAGCTTTCCTGTTAAATAAAATGTTTCTCACCGGAACATTCAGTCCTCGACACTGTCTGATTTAATTAACTGAAAAACACCGTAGGAAATTACCTAAACTAACGCGTTTTCGCACTCTACTCGATTTTTTTTCTAATGGGGCTGCGAATTGGTGTTTTTTTACCTTTTCAGACCTGGTTTTTTCCCCAGGAGCTGGTATCACTTTTTAGTGTGGCACCGTATAGGCGATACCAATTGCTGCAAGTAATTTTGACGCCCAGTCTCCTCCCCAGATGGAGGCACCTGAGCTCTGGTGATTCGAAATTAAACTTAATAATTTAATTTTGCCAAGGGCACCCAAGCCAAACGGGCACTTCAAGGGATTTTTTTCTTACATGCCGCATAATCATACGACATGGCTGCAGTCGATTTTCTGCATCACAAGCCCGGGTCCACAGGTTGCGTGTCGAACCCGCAACCTCGGGTGCAGAAGGACAGCGGCAACCCAACTACGCCACCCAGTCGGCCACAACTGCTCGAAATGCACCAAACGATTTTCTCCTTATTCTTCGGAACAGCAGAGAGCGAGTTCAGTGGCAAATTAAATGCTTTGGCTGTGACGACCTTCTTATCTTTTTCTGCTGATTCCATCATCTTTTGCTTTTTTGAAATTATTAAGCGTTTGTACTTAATGAAATAATACATGGCATTCCTTTCGTGTAATAAGGCTTCACTGAGGTGGCGTGAAAAGTAGTGGCCCAAGGTTTATCGAAATTCAACGCTAGTGAACGCAAACCACAAGATTTGTAAAATAATCTTTTTAATTTAAAATTAAGAACCTAAAATTAACACAAGGCGTATTCAAGGTGGGGTATACCAACACCTCCTAGATATACAGAAGGCCTCGTGACTGATTTGTAACGTCACTAATAGTAGGGAGACTTCGTCCATCGCCTACGGAACTTTTCAGGTGCATTTTTAAATACTTTTTGTTTTTTTAACCCAACATACATACAGGGAATTTTAAAAAAATTAATTGATCATTAAATTCTATTTCATGTATATAAAACAATAGAGTAAATAATTAGTTTACCTATTTAAATAATAATTGCAAGTATGTAATTATCGATGTACTTTCTACGAACACGCATTACGATGAACATAAACACACTTAAAAACATTGCAGCAAATCATAAGAACCTTTTGTATTTGTATATTTCCTTTTGCAAAACTGTGCTTATTTCTTAACTTTAAAATTTATTTTCAACATTTTATTCAAAATAGTTACAAAAAAGGAAATAAAATTATATATATATATATAGAAATAGTTTTTAAAACAGAAAAAAAAGACAAATTAAAAAAAACAGTAACTTTATTGGTATCAAATACAATCACAACATAAAGAATTATAAAATAAATTTCCAATATATTTTTGAAACAAATCTATATCAGTATAATTATAGATACATACAGGAAAATAAATACATACATAAAAATAGAATACACAATTTATTTAGCTGTTTGTCAATTACTTTTCTTTCCTTAAATATTTGGTAATTTTTTAAAAATTTGGTAATTCAGAATAGTTACAAAAAGGAAAATAAAATTAGAAATAGTTTTTAAACAGAAAAAAGACAAACAAATTTAAAAACAGTAACTTTATTCGTTTCAAATACAATCACAACATAAAGAATTATAAAATAAATTTCAAATATATTTTTGAAACAAATCTATACCAATATAATTATAGATATATACAGGAAAATAAATACATACATAAAAATAGATTACACAATTTATTTAGCTGTTTGTCAGTTACTTTTCTGCCAAAAGTAATTATTCAATTATGCATTGTTACAAATGTGAATTAAATATATTGCAAACTTTATTGGTAATAAACAAAAATTCACTCTCTGCAATAGCAACATTAAAAATAACCAAAAATAAACTTCCCACAAATAACAAGTTATCGTAAAATAAGTTAAAAATATTTTTAAAATTAAATCATACATATATAAAAGCATAGATATACACCTAAATGAATAAATATATATAGAGAGAGAAATAATGCATACATAAAAATATATGTAACTTATTAAATACATAAAAATAATGTAATTTATTTAGCTAATAAAGTATGTATTTTTCTTTTCTTTGTTTCAACTTTTTTAATATCATTTTTTTCCCTACAGTAGTTATGTAATAATGCATTTGTAGAAGTGTGGATAATATGCTTTAAAACTAGCTCAGAAGCATGATCATTGTTACAAGGTTCATCATATAAAAAAATTCATTTGAATTTATCAAACTAATCGATATTTCTGAGGCAATTTGACGTTGATTATTTTGTTTGAGGAACATATTTTCATAATCTTTAGAAAGAAGTTTCTGAGCTATTATATAGAGTACCGCGGTAACGACATCTGGGGAAGGGCACAATAAACTTCCTCTGTCTAAGTTACGTATTAAATCATAGTTAGAATTTAGTTCAAAAGTTTTATTAAGAACAAGTGATTAAAAAAATTATTTGTTTATACTTTATTTTGATTTCGTTTTTTTTTTTTTTTTTATTTTTAGGATTTTTTTATATGATACCGCGTAACGACTCTAGCACAATAAATTTCTGTCTAGTTAGTTTAAATCATAGTTAGAATTTAGTTCAAAAGTTTTATTAAGAACAAGTGATTTGGAACAAGAGTCGCATTTTAATTTTTTAAGTGCTGCTCTAGCACAAACACCAGCTAAATATGTTAAGACAGGTAGAAATGACTGAGCATCACGAAAATCTTTTTCAGCTAGTGTAATATTAAAATTATGTGATACTGATGGCTCTAAAGGAGGATTTTCATTACACGAATCTTCTAAATTAATGTCTTTTAAGTTAAGCTGGCCATAAGCATTTGAAACCAAAGTTAGAGGTAAAAAATTTTGCATTCTTAGTTTAGCTTCTACTTTATAAAGCTGTCGAATTGATATTAAATATTGAGAACCTGAAAGTGTCCTATATTTCCCAAAACGACTTTCTAACCCATCTGTTTGAATTTTTCCATGAAGAAAATACTGAAATTTTAATTCTTTAATGCAATATTTTGATATTTCAAGTGAAGCGTATGTGGTATGAGTAAAAGCAAGACGTGTTTCTTTAGTAAGGGTGCCAGTAGTACAATCTTTTTCCTTCCACGTGTCTAACCATGACAAAATTTTATGCAAGAATTGACATGCTTTGTTGTCTGGAGATAAAGTAATCGGTTGCTGATAAGTATCAAGCAAATGTTGTCCCTTTAAAGGTGTTTTAACATCAACAGTTTTCCATCATGTACAAATTAAAGAAATAAAAATTGATGTTGTTTCATAACTAATTAGTTTATGTTGCTCTCCTAATAGTTGAAGCCCCTGAATAACAAAGTTATTAAATATCTTAAGCACAAGTTTCACATTTTGTTTTTCAAGATTTGTAGGACATAAAGCCTTCAAAGTTAAACCATAAGCAAACTTTACTAAATTATTACTTTCTATGTCGTATAGTCGTTTAAGTGTAGAGAAATTTGCTTCTAATAAAGGAAACTTATTATGATCTTCGAAATCTGGAAAATAAAAACATTGGCCCGCATTTTTTTGATTAATCCAATTGTTACGAATACATTTAAAAATGTGTACTGAATCAATAACAAAAAATAAAGGATTGGAAGGATCAGAAGGATGTGGATATACAATGCTCAATTTGGGAGGAACAGAAAAGTTGGACATTGCTTTTCGATTTATAGAATTATTGTCAGAAACTACACCTATAACTTTGAATCCTATACTATCAAGTTCTACGATAGTTTTTTTAACAACAGCAAATAATTTTTCTCCATCGATTTTTTTCACCGGCATTACATGAACTATTTCTTTAAGAGGAGAAAGCAGACTTTGAATCATGAACACATAAGCTGAAGTAGCAGCTTGTTCACTGTTATATACCATCCCAAGAATATTACCCCCTTTAAAATCTAAATATGGTTTTAAATAGATTTCGTCAAGCATCAGTATGACAGTTTTGTCAACAGATTTTAGGATGTTTACTTCTTTTTTTATGTATGTTAGAAAATTTTCATTTGATTGTTGTGTTTGAGGATTAGTTTTTAAAGATGAACAAAGAGTTCGCGCAAAGTTCTAGGATGGGGAATATTGAGATATCCCGAATTTCTTAAAAATTTATAGGCATGAGGAGATATGGATTGTAATATACAAAAAAAAAAACCATCATTTCAGAGGAATATCTAAAAGAAAACTTGTTACAGGTTAAAAATTTGAGCTGGTCAATTAAGAAATGGAGTACAATTTTTTTATCATCATCTAAATCTGAAAACATACTTTCTGAAAGATTAAGAATAAAACCAAATTTTTTTAGGAAAATCATGGGAGCTTTTCATTTCTACTCTGAGAACCAGTTCATGTAATATTTTATTTACAACAATAGCATTATTAACTTTTACAGGAAATTTGTACTTACCTAGTTGACCTATCTTTGTTTGACCTATGTGTATTGACAAATCTAATTCTTTATTTATCATCATTGATGCTTTAATAACAGGAGATACCGTTGTGTCTAGCATCATAATTATTACTAGATCTTTTTTACAAACAACAGTCCATATGTCCTGAAGCTTCTCTGAATTTAAACACTCGACTAATTCTGGAAGCGACGTAAATGATTTACTTTTTTCGAATTCTTCTTTGGAAATGATGCTTTCTTGGATTAAACGTTGTAAGTGCTCATTTTCTAATCTTTGCAGTCTTTGCTCAGGAGATTCTCTGATGTTATTTGTAGAGTTTGAAATATATTTGGGGAAAGTTGGAAAAATTGTCGGGACTGCAAAATTTTGTAGTCTAAAACGCTGCAAGGCTACACATATCTTCTCCCCAGTTTTTTCGTCATAAGCTTCTGTGTTTCTTCGTATTGCATCATCAGCAAAGTGTAGTTCACAAACCTAAAATTATATATATATATATATATATATATATATATATATATATATATATATATTGTTTTGCATTTTGACAGAAAAGATTTGTGAGAGTTAACAAAAATTTCTCTGATAATTTTATTTTTTGTAATTTTAAGTGGAACTTTTGTCGGAAGTACTGAAAAATTTTTGATACAACAGCAAAAAAATTTTAGACAACGCTTATATTCAAAATTCGAACACAATTTTGTTTGTTTGTTTTCTCTTTGATTCAATGAAATTTGTTTATTTTGCCAGTAAATGGTTGTCATCAAAGCAAACTTGATACGATGAAATAATTCTTGTCGGGACACCACATACTCTATATTAATGCAAACTATTCTAGAAAAGAAACTGCCAGTGTCGTCGTCAAGGGCTTAGAAATTGGTACTCACTACCTCTAAATGTGGTGTCTTCTCCAACATTTGCTGTCGTAGCAATCGCACTTCAAGTTAACGTTGTGAGGTTAACGCTGAGTCATGTTTATCTGTTTTTAGCTTTATTTTTTTCTTACTTTTAAAGTCATCCTAATAGTTCAGAAATCAGATAGCTTTTTTTTGTAGTGAATGTGTTATGCATTTTGTATCTCACATCATATTAATATACAAAATAATCAATAAATGGTTTCTTATGTTCATATTTACGTAGACTATAACCTCTGTATCATAATGGGTTTTCTTTTGCTAACACACAATTAATACTTAAGGAACTTTCGTTGATTCTGTGAAAAGGTATTTAGAAAATGACACAAAAATGTTTGTTTGCAATAGCAAAAATACTACACAGTTTTTGTCCAAAACTTGATCGGGCTCATTTTAAAACACAATTTTTTTTAGGGCTACAAAATATTTATTTGATAAACAATACGCTTATCTCATTGTAGATATTTTAAAATGGCTTACCAATGTAATTATCATGTTAAGAATCTCACATGAAAAAAAAGAAATGAGTACATTTTCAAATGTCCTATCGAACAACTTATTAAAGTTATAAGTAGACATTTAAAATTAACATTTTTACAGTTTCCATAAATAGAATAAAGTTAAATAACTTACCTTTGAATACTTTGATGGAGCAAAATCTTTTCTTGATATAGCATGGATCCATTTTTTTCGAAGGGAGTCCTCTTTGGGGAATGCGAACATTTGCAATTTTTCACTACCTTTATAATTACTATTGCAATTCGGTACAACGCATGTGTAGACCATTTTTGTCAGAATAGTTAAAAAGAAATTGAAAATCTATAATAAAAAAGCAAACAAGCAGGTATCCACACAGAGACAAGCACCAAAATGGCGTAGGCGAGTAACTGATCTAACTTGAATTCAGCAGGTTTTCTATCCCTACTATGTGTGACGTCACAAGCCTATCACGTTGGAGTCACCAGGCCTTCTGTATATCTAGGAGGTGATGGGTATACTTATTCGTACCGACATTGGGTAAGCTCTCCTCGCCTAATCAATCCTCTAAAACTAGACCAGTATTTTTTCTGCTCTTCTCTATTTCTCCTCTCCTTTCATTTTCCACTCCGTGTTAACCTCTTGAACAGGACTTTCAGGACCCCCCCCCCCTTCCCAAATCGCTTCCATTCCACAATGGAAATAAATTAGCTTCACACTCGGCTCCCTCAGACACTGATCCCAATATAATTGCTTCGTCAAGGCCACGTTCAGTCCAGCTCATTCCATATTAGGTGCCCCATGCAAGAAGTCACACACAGATGAGACATAAATCATCATGTCTCTCCGACGCAAAATACACAATTCATCTCATCCCCTCTTTGTAATCGTGGACAATTTTTATGAACTTATGTATAACAAGGCCACATGTTAAACAAAAGGCTGACAACAGGTGCAGTCGGTTTATTGTCCATTTGAAGAAATAAATAAATAAAAGTGTCCTTTTGCTTGAGAAACAGGGAATCACTAAGAAGGGATGACAGATAGATGGTCATCAAAGGTGTTACACTTCAAGAGAGATACGCAGAGATTATACAACAAAAAAACATGTAAGTTCAAACCTGTTTTCTATGGGACTCTAAATGATAGTGAGTGTTATGTGTGTCGAGAGTTATATGAAAACTTCAAACTATCGCGTGGTTTAGTCTGGCTAGCCACAAATTTTATTTCCCAAATATTTGAGTATATCAAAAAGCATTATTTTAGTTCGAAATATGAAAAGTTTTTCTAGGGGCTGATCATATACTTCGAATAAACGAGAGGTTCGTATTATCGATGTTTTGTAATGGTGAGAGTCGACTGTATTTAGTTTTCTGATTAAAAGTTTCTTTCTAAGTATGAAAATTGCTGACCTGTTTTTATTATAGTTCTATTTAAAAATGAATTTACGTAATAGAAGGGCTCAAAAGGAGGAAAAATTGTTTTTCTTTTCTTCATTAAAGTTTTAAGGGCGCATACAGTAAATTGCTTTAATATTTGAAACAATGTGTCAAATTTAAATAGTTTGAGTCGTATTGTGGGGGAGGTGTATTTGGCACCCCCTATCACCGTCTTGCCTACCTAAAGGTGGGGGGGGAAACAAAGCATCACCAGCAACTTCCATAATAACTATTATTTTATTTTTCTTCAAACACTCTTAATCAATCACAAGTGAAACTACAAAAGGAAACCCTAGGAGTGACATATATAGTGAGCAATCTAATCTCATGAATAACTCTAAGTAAGCCCGACTAAGTGAACTAGACAAGGAGAACAAGCACTACTGATCCAATAACTAAATCTAATTCAATCTATCTTAGATCCTCAATCTAGTCATTTAATATCTTACCAACTACTTCCTTAACTCGCGCTATGTTTGTGAAATACTCAATGTAATATTTTCACCTACGTATCACCGCAACAGCTCTCCGGCTCTTTCTATCTTACATCTACAAAATTTAGACTTTATATAGTCAAACTAAATTAAATATAAGGGTTTCTTCTTGAGAGGCTGTGAATTAACGCGAATGCTAGCTACAAAACTTCCCCAAGAGGGTTAGTGAAATAATGAAGCGTATAGACCCGTCACAGTATGGTTATGCATGCATTTAATGTATTTTTAAAATTTGTAAGTTTCAGTTTTTCTCTTTTATTTAGCATTTTGATTGAATTTTTATTATGTTAAATATATCTTTATATATATGCTTTTTTTTCAGTATGAGGAAGAAAATGTTCTTCGAATAAGGCGTACACCGATGAACAATTAGTGAATTTTTTCTTGTGTTTGGTCTTCTGTCATCACTTCTGTTGAACAAAAGGATTATTTATATAAAAAAAAATCATGGCTATGTATAATACTATTTAACACAGGACAAAGCTGCTTTATTTCTGTGAATACATGAGATACGATTCTATAAAATATCCCTGCGAGTAATTTTAATTAATGTGCACCAAGATATGATTAATTTTTTAGCTATAGCTGTACACAGCACACACATGGAAATAGGAAGGCTGGAAATAAACAAAGCCTATATAGGAGAATACTACAACCTTGGAACTAATGAATCATATAATAGATCTATGGGGGACCCAGTTTTGCGATATTACTTCAGTAAAACTTCTGTAAAAGAGGTAGTTTTTTACAGTTTGATGCTAATTCTTTCTGCTTCTGTGAATCTTCCCGCCTTGGTCACCCTCATCCAAAATCGCCACCGAAAGTCCAGAGTGAATATGTTGATCATGCACCTTTCAATTGCTGATTTCATTGTGACTTTCGTTATGATCCCCCTTGAGATTGCATGGAAACTCCATGTTCAATGGATGTATGGCAACGTGGCATGTAAGGTCTTGGTGTACATGAAAGTGTTTGGGCCTTACCTTTCATCTTCGATTCTTGTGTGCATTAGTTTGGATAGATACTTTGCCATTATACACCCTCTTAAGGTATATGACGCTCAAAGAAAATGCAAGATCATGCTTGGACTGGCTTGGGCAATGAGTATCTTCATCAGTATTCCCCAGGTAAGCCAACTTCAATTTTTTTTTATCAATCTAAGCCACGTCGTGCGTCGTGTGGCAGCTTGCATCGAGGCTAAATTTGGGTCTACATCTTATTGAGCTTATTACTTCTTAACTATATAACTCTGAAATATATCATTCAGTTTTTCTGAAATTTTAGTCCTTTTCTATTGTGTACATAATACTTCTATCCACCAATTTTTGTCTTTATTGGATAACTCGTTCTTGGTGCGTAATTTTTTTGTTATAGGGTGCACAAAGTAATTGTCTTATCCCACAATCAAATATTTAAATATATGTGGAAATACGGGGAGAGTTTTCAGAACATAATTAGCTTATAATCAGGGGTATAACTCGCACTTTTAAAACAAAACATGATATCGAAATTTAAGAGAGCACGCTATCCCCGTGTCTGAAAATGATAGCTTCAAAAATAAAATAATAAAAGAGTATAAATAAGTTAGAGACTTCTATATAGATCGGAATACTATTTATTTAAGGTATCCGAACTCGTTGAAATGACCAAACTTGTTCAAAAAACATACTTATTATTTTTTTTATTTTATTGAATAGAGAGCTATCTTTTGGTTTTCTAAAACATATATTGATTTGTTTCTACTCTACCTAAAGGCCAAGTTAAAATAAATTTTATGAAATTAGAAAAATCGGAAGAGCGTCTTTAATATCTTGGAAGTAGGCATTTAAATGGTGCAAAATTTGTGAAAAAATAGCTTAAGGAGCAGTTTTTTGGAAATTAAGTTTTAAAATCCTTTTATTAAATAATAGTTTTCATTTAACGTTGAACAAACAACTACTCCCGTAATTATTTGTAAAACAGAATATGTGAAAAAAAGTTATTTAAAAGTTCTAGTTTGTCATCAAAGTTTTAGCTATTGGTGTATATTGTGCATTTGGTCACATAAATAATTATGTGAAAAAATTTGTTGTGGCTTTCATTTGTAAAGAAGCTCATACAGCAATGAGAAGAGTAGTTGATTTCTTTGTAAGTAATGGATTTTTGAAGTACGTGAACGATCTAAAAATATTTGTTAAAAGATAATGCAAATGATTCAAAGGAAATCAACTGCATTCAGTAAAGCAGAAAAAGAAAATCATCGGTTTGCAAGAAATTCCAAATGACATCAATGGATAGGGAAAAACAAAAGAAGAATGGAAAGAGGATTCGATAATCAAAAATACATCGTTGTAATTTAAATGGCGGTATATCTTAAATTTTGAATTGTTCAATTGCCAGAGAGAACTGGTGTTATATGATCATGAAACTAAACAGTTAAAAATTGAAGCAGAATACTTTAGAGCTGTTTCCAACATTAAAAGCTTTTTATGTTGTTGTAGATTAACCCTGGTATTATAATTTAATTTTAAATATACGTGTAATTATATTTAAATAAACCTCAATTAAGGAGCTCAGAATTTTTTTTGCAGCCAGTATATTTTGCGAGACAATTTTTGTTTGATTTAATTCAATTTATTTAAAAAGCTGTAAAAATTTGTCAAATTTAATATTTATATTTATAGAAAAACGTACTTTCTGTGTGAGGAAACCTTAACTTAATGTGTTTTACGATTATCTAAATTTTCGGGTACTAAAAATAATCTCAATTATTCAGGGATAAATTATAAAATGTTAGTCTCCTTGAAAATCAAAACATAAATGTGAAAAAGCCTCTATCAATAATCTTGTCAAAATAATAGGTAATAAAAGAAAAATATAGTGAACAAAAAATTGTTTTTCCTTCTAGAGCATCATTTTTCACGTGGAAAAACGTTCCATATATCCTCAGTTCAATCGATGTGGGAGCTTTAACTTTTTCCCCACGTTATACCACAATATGGTATATAACATTTTCTGCTTGCTGGTACTGTATGGTGTTCCTTTGGCTATCATCATTTTCTGCTACTCTTGCATCCTGTGGCATATATTCAGAAGGTCAAGGGATATGGATGGTGAGCATTTCATTTTTATTTATTTCCTTTTTTACTTTTAATTTCTAAATTATATAATAATTATTTTAAAAAAATACTTTCGTTACATTTAGCATATAAATGTGTATCCAAATATGTTTGTATTTCGTATACATTCCATGCCATTCAAATTTGTGCACGAAGAAAAAGGCGTCAAAATGAAACGAAATCTTACATATGTAAGTACTACTTTGATATAAGTAAGTGATTAAAAACCAAAGAAAAAGGATAATTTATTGTAGAAAAAAAGTACAAATGAAAGAGAGAGAGAACAAAAGTTTTAATACTCTATTGGACCCACTCTAGCTCGAATGCACGATGCGATACGAGCAGGCATTGATGCATACAATTACCGTATGATGTTCTGAGACATCTTGTTCCACAGTTGCTGTAAACATCTCTAGTTCAACCAAACTCGTAGGCTGCCCAACTTGCCATCCCAAATATGCTTAATTAGGGACAAATCTGGGGATCGAGCAGGCCAAGAAAGGGTAATAATGTGGTGCAGGCAGTCTTGTGACATCCTTTCTGGGTGTGAACGAGCATTGTCTTGTTGAAAATTAGCTACTGAGAGTCTTGGCATGAATGGGAAACATGTGGCTGAAAGATGTCATGGACATACCACTGGGCTGTCATAGTGACATGGAGCATTATTAGGGGTGAACGTGTATTGTAAGCAATGGTAGCCCATACTATCACAAAAGCTGTGGGAGCAGTGTGTCGCTGTAAAGCGAAGGCAGGATTGAGGCGTTCTCCACGGGGTCTCCACACATCACGATTGTCCTCACTGCTCAAATTAAATCTAGATTTATCGCTGAAGATGACCTGGTTTCATTAGGTTTCAGTTTAATCTCAACGTGCACGACACCATCCCAAATGGAGGCGTCGGTAACCGTGTGTCATTGTCAGAGCACATAATGGGTACCGCGAATACCAGACATCCTTCACCTAGGCGCCTTGCGATGGTTCGGGAAGACACAGGGTCGTCAGTGAAGGTACTTGCCTATGTCTGGACAGTGGCCAATGAGACAATTGGCTCTACGCGTGCTTGTCGTAGGATGTAATGTTCTTTTCCCCGACAGGTCTGTCAAGGACGTCCTGAGCCAGGTCGACGAGAAAATAATGTCTCTTATGTCCACTGGTCCCAACACCTCCTCACAGCCAAATCAGAACGGCCTACTTGACGAACTATGTCTTGAGCTGACCAGCCAGCTTCCATCATCCCGATGATTCTTCCCCTCTCGAACTCTGACAGATTCTCTTATTGTCTTCGATGGTGGCGTAAGGAATGACTACCTCAGTGTTTCCTTTGCAAAAGATTAGCTACACTCAAACAAGCTCTGATTATCCGATTTATACTAAAAGGAGAACGAAGTTAAGCACCCTCTAGTGATATTACGCTACATTTCTAATTATTTACATATCTGCCCTACGTGTATCTTCATGCGAAGTTCCTTTACAATCCCAGAATTATATCTTGGTGCACAAATTCGTATGGCAATGAGTGTATTACGAAGATTTATGTTTTCTTAATTCATACTCTATAAACCACTTTCAAAGCTTTAATAGTTTAAATATCAATTGATGATTTTTATATTTAAATCAAATAGATTTCGTTTGCTAGATATATTAGTGAGTAATATTGCTTTATTTTAGAAAAGTTCTTCAGAAAACAGAACACTTTGTAATGTTTTTGTGGATTTTATTATTTTAGCTGATATGGAACAACAGCCTCACTGTAGGCAACGCCTTAGGTGTTCGAATAATGCACATACGGATAGAGCTCTCATCAGGACCCTTCGCATGACACTTATAGCCGTTCTGGCTTTCTTCTTGTGCTGGACCCCTTATGTCATTATGGTGTTGTGGTACCTTTTCAATTCAGTGTCAGCCGAGAAGGTCAATTCAAGAATACAATCAATCCAGTTCATGTTTGCAGTGTTTAATTCATGCGTCAATCCTTTGGTCTACGGAAGCTATGTCCTAAATTTCAAGAAGATATTCACAAAATGCTGCTGTAAAAGATCATCTCCAAATACCATTTTAAAGAGCCATACTCCAATTATAACAGCCAAGAAAAAGTCTCTTATTGTTGAAACCATTCACAGAGATGTATCTGAACCCAACGGTAGGAATGGTGATGGAACTTATTCAGCCCTTGTGAAAGATAAAGGAGCAATAGACCACACATTTCACACTACAAATTTAAAGTGTTGTTCATACAGTAGCAGTTGCGATATGCTCTGCGATAAAAAAGTCTGTGTGGCCAGTACATCTCAGAAGGTGGAGGTGGTAATCCATAGCTTGGATCGTTGAGGTATCTCAAACTTTTGAAGATGAAGAGGGCTGTGAATTGAGTACTGAAACGAAACCTTCCATAAAAGGTCTTATGCTACATTTGTTTTTATACGCTTTTTTTTTAAAGTTACAGCGTGAGTCTAATTTTTAGTAAGTGATGTATAAAGTTAATGAGCATGAATGTTTACGAGGTTCATTACGTGTACAGAACAAGACAACTTTTAAATAAATAATTAGCTGAAGTTTAATCATGAGAGAATCTATAACATCTCAATGATATAAAATTTCCATTGCATCGGAATTATCAATGAAAGATTCTTTCCTAATTTATTGATATTTCTCCCTTGGAACATGAATCGTATGTAGAGTCAGAATAATAGTAATAATCATTTATCCTTAAATGTGCATGATACGGTATTATTATTTGCATAACATTACGCGTCATTGCGCATAAATTTTCAAAGTGATACAATTTATTCTACTTCAGTTACATCTATCTCATATTTTTGTCACGCACAGATATTTCCTTGTAACTTGTGTGTTTTTAATCAATACTTTCACAGTTTTCTCTTAGACATTGAATAAAAAAGTGTACGGAGATTTTATAGTTTATCTCTTTGATTATTTAGGTTAAGGATTTTATTTTGAAATGAAAAAAGATTTTCTATAAGCACTCTGGAGGATAAATTACACATTATAAAGATTTCTTTCCTTCTTGTACTTCACACCTTTTTCAATATCTGTGAGATTGAACCCAAGTTAATGTACACTTGATAAACTGAGTCAAAAGTCTGTGTCAAATAATTCACAAGTTATACCTCAGATGACTCCTTAAGAATAAAAACTGTGGACTTGTCTACGCTTCATGAACTGGTGAAGAGCAAAGCTACAGCAACTTCATCATTTCGAATGGGTATCATGACCATTCTACAAATACCGATTGCCGATGTAATGCGTGTACAACTGTATCGCATTATACCGGTTTTATTATGTATTCTTAAGTATAACTATATTCTTAGCTAAGATATTGGGTTAAGGTTCCCTATTATTCTATATCTCTAAATGAATGCTTATGCAAAGTAAAGCATGCTTACTGTATTGTTAATTATTTTACTATTCTTATACACTTTCTGAATGTTACGTTTTTAAATATCATAGCTTGCGTGTATGTATAAAGTCTCCCCCCCCCCTCCCAAAATAATTATCTCATTTCCCTGTATTAGGTCATTAGAATTTAATGGTTATTTACATAATATTGATAATTCTAAATATCTTGTTTTTAGAAACTAATTTCATATTAAATTGACTGAAAATTTTCGTTCAAGCAACCGATGTACTGGAAATACATAGTTGGTACGTTTTAAAGAGAAAAAAATACATTGATTTAGATGTAGTATTACGAATGTTTGAACTTGATAAACAAAAGAAAAAGAAATGTTGGGAGACCAACTTTCTGTGAGGCTTTCAGAAGCGTCAAAGAAATATTGCGTTGTTAAGGCCAGTCAGTAGGTAAAAAAAAGTCTTTATATTATCGATTTTGAGATTTCTAAAATCTCCAATTTATGACCTTCCCAGTGACATATTATATTTGCAATTTTATGAAATAGAAGTATGTCAGAAGGACTTTTAAAAAATAATCAGCAGTTGTGCCACTCTCTGACAGAAAAAGTATAAACATTGTCCTTTTAAACTTGGGGGAAAGTTGTGTGCAAAGCCTCTACATATTTTATTTATTCATACGCAACTAACTTTAGATAACAGTATAATAGCTGCAATTTTTTAATTGTTAGATTTGAATAAAAAAAACTTTTAGAGCCAAGTTTATGCTTCCTGGTTTCAGTGATTTGAAATTTAGATTTTTTTGTGATTTGAAATTTAGATTTTTAGTGCTTTGAAATTTAGATTTTTATTGATCTGAAATTTACTGAAATTAATTTTATCTTTACTTAACCCTTTTGGAACGAACGTCGCACCTGTTGCTCCGGCACGAAACACCGCCAGGAGACCAGTCGCGCCACTGAGCTAGCGTGTTTCTTCCTCACTGGCCTAGTGGCTCACCGGTGCGCTAGGCACTTGAAACGTTTTTTAATCTCATTTTTAGGGCAATAGATGGCATTCTATGTCCATAAGACTTGAGATACATGGGGATCTGACCTTCTACTCGAAATGAGAGAAATATTACTCACTTACAAGTAGTTTTCGTTTTATAAACATAAGAGGAAAGGAATGTTTCCGAATTGAATGCTTTACAACTGCTCTTGAAATGAACACGGGGTTTTTGTTTATAGTGAAGATGAAAGATTTATTTTCGCTAAAGCAATTGATTTGGGTTTTCAGTCTAGTTTCTTATGGATAATAAGATCTGGTAGACAAAAAATTTGTCTTTTTTTTTTCTTTCTTTTTTTTACAAGGTCGACTTTTACAAATGCTTACAATAAAATGTTCAAAAACTTGTACTTATACAGAAAGTGGCTGAAGTAAATAAAGTATATTAATACGAAATTTTTAAAGCATATGCCGTTCGTATAATATACAGAATGATATTGAACAACGCGTTTATATTTCGGTATTTTTATGGATTTTGGCTTAACTACACAAAACCCTCCGGCCTGTGAGTGACACTCGCGATAGAAACCTCCGGCCCTGGCGGTACGCACGCAAAAGGGTTAAAATGAGTTTTAAACAGTTATTATATTACTTATTATTTAAAACCACCAAGGATTAGAAAACTATTTAATAAACGTATAGGTACGTTTTTGTACGTAGAACTATTTGCAAAAATGAAAATATTACATTTGCTTGTAGATTGGACATTGAATGTTGACTATGCTGATTGTTAGCACTTTGACCATTATAGATGCTGGAAATATATATAGCATAATCTATACTTATAAAAGTCAAGAGTTTGTGTGTGTGTTTCACCTGTTCTGGCCAAACTAAGCATCCTAGAAGCATAAAACTCGGCACAAAAATACTATACGCCATAATGCTATGCACTAAGAAGAGTTTTTTCGAAATTCGCTTTAGATTTTTTTTTAAATTCAATTTTTAAGTGGTTTTCTACGAACTGCTGATATATAACGTCAGTCACGTATAAATTTGTGGAATTAATGTTTCGAACTATTTTTTGGAGCATTTGTGCATATTTTATTATGAATATATTCATTTAAGATTGTATTTAGTCGTTTTTTATTCTTTGTGGCAGAATTACAATTGCTTTCCGAAAAATTATCCTAAAAAGAGTTCTTTCAAAAGTTTCTTTTTCGGTTTGGCAACGCGCTTTTATTTAAAGTTGATTTAGCGATGCCGACCGAAATGAATCGTGTTTTCTTAATTAAGCATATTTTTGTGATGAAACTTTGTTTAATTCATTAATACGAACTGACTTTCACTAGTGCAAATATTAGAAGTTTTTGCCACTATGTAATATGCACCCTATCGCTGGTCATGTTTTTCCCCTCCAATGTGGTGGGTAATACCAAGGTTTGAACTTTCCTTTTCTTGCTTATCATTGTAGGTCCAGTAATTATCAGACTCAAAAGTCGATTTTTCAGCCGAACAATAATTTGTGAGGCTTTTTGTAACATGATTATGTATTCATGAAACAAATCTAAAGGACGTTTTTTCACAATCAATGAAACTACACCTTCACTTCTCACCCTGCTTTTATTCTCATGTCATGTCCATTTTTTCGCGGGAAAAAAAATAAATCTGTTTAAAAAACTATGGATTAACACTTAAACTATGAATGCGATTAAATGCACATCAAATTAATTTTCCTTCTTACCGTCTGTTCTTCAAGCTGAATGTATATATCACATGCTTTGAATACATTTTTTACTTATAAATGTTACATGTTTTACATATCTATGCCGTTTTTTGTTGTTGAAAATAAATATTATTGCTATTCTTCTCCTTCATTGGAATATTCAATGTTTTCTTTATTGTAGAAAAATATTGCTTAAAAAGTATAACAGAAATAAAATGACACAAAATGCAAACCAATTACTACTAACACTTTGGTATTATTGTGAAGATAATGCTTCCTATTTACGAGAAACCAAAATGTACCATGTATTTTTGCATGTCACTGTTTTTTGACTTTACAATTACTATGACAGATAAGAAATCATCTTTGTTTTAAATTTTAAAAAATCAGACTTTTTTTAAACAAGAATCTGTTTGCTGAAACTATGATGAGGTATACCTTGAAATAATATTCTTATATTTTCTTTTGGATTCCTTTGAATTCAATGTTGACCAGATTTTTCGTCATGGTTTAACTTTGCTTCTGGTAATCTTGCAAACCAAAGAACTATATCATTTGTGATTGAAAAAATGTTGACAGAAAAAGGATGCACCTTGAAAAAATTTTCTCATATTTCCCTCTGGGGTTTTCTTAAAATTCAGTGCTTAAATGATTTTACATCTCATGCCATCATGGGTTAACGTTGCCTCTAATGATCAGTTCCTCATGTAGTTTCTTGGAAAGCATATGCATATTTAATGTTATCATACTGGCATACATGATATATATATATATATATAATATATATATATATAATATATATATATATTATATATATATATTATATATATATATATATATATGAAATAGAAGATGGCCGTTGAAATAAATTTTTCATATGGGATTGATGAGGCAGTCTTGAGGTTAATCTTGTTTATTGTACACTGAACATGAAGACACACAGATAGACGGAATCACAAATAAACACACACAACACAAACGCAAAGCACAAAACAAGCTGCAGCCGGCTACATGTTGATACGGACAAATACAGAAGAGAAAAGAGGGCCGGTCTCCAGGAATCTCAGTTTTTATAGGCCACTCAAATCACATGATCTGAGTGGGTAGCTAGATGTAGTTTAAAATACTCTCGTTAGGCGATTGGCTAACTTATTACTAAAACGTTGGTCCTGAAGGGATGGACCATATAAGTAAAAGATATTTGAAAGTATTATATTACTGGGATTATTACATTTCCCCCCTCCGTAAGACGCGCGTGTGCACCAGAGCCCTTAGTCTACACCCGTACCATACAGAGATATTAAGTACAAAATTAAAATTTAGATTACAATTTATTTTAAAATTTCCCTTTACTTTAACAAACGAAAATAGTTGTGAACAAGAAGAATATGTGGTTATAAAAGAATGAAACAAATATGCATTAGTAAATTATAAATATAAAAATGCACAGTACAAAATATCAAAATAAGATTATTAAATACCTAAAATAAAATGAAAACAGAAAATGAATTTTAAAAAAAAATGTAGATGACAACATTTTGTAAAAGTAATAGTTGAAACAAATGAAGTTAGTTCTTTCTAGTTGCCTTGCCCAAGTTAGCTAGACTTTGTAAAGTTGAGACGTGTCCGGACACCTGAAGCTGTAAATATGCTAGGCCATATGCATCAGTAGAAGGATGTTGTATCTCTTTTGGGATATGTGAAACACCAACAGGCTTCCCTGTCCACTGGGAAGCAGAGTTTTAAGGTGAGTCATATATTGGAATGGAGGTTGTCACAAAAAATTGGGTTTTTAAAATACATACTTATGTCAAATGGTATGCCGAAGGAATTTTATGGCGCAAATACTGCATGGATATGATGGCTTTGAAACAGTTATGTACCACTTCATTATTGAATATGAATTAACAAAAATAAATTTCTAAAATACAGGAAATAATTTCTTAAAAATATATCTAAAATTGTATACAAGAGCACTGAGGGTGAAAACAGGCTGAAAAGAATTAAATTAAAGATTGACCTACTCCTTGTACAATCATAAGACAAGTTTTCCTTCTTATCGTGTATATGCTGCACAATAACTTCAAAAACAAAAATTTCCTAAGACTGGAAATTGTAAGTCGACCAAAGAATTTTTTTTAAAACTATTTATAACTTATTTTTATTTATATAAAACTTTTATTCTGACAAAGGGTACTAGTTTGGAGGCAATATAGTATGTTGGCAATCAAAGGTGTTTTTCCTTTCAGGTACTCACTATGCACACTCTTTACAAAACCCTTCTTATTTTTCTAAATGTAAGCATTCGCAATTTTGCAATAATGCAATTTTTTATCAAAAATATCTATAATTGTTCAATTTGGGGAAGAGCGGAGACAATAGATTTATGAAAACTAAAATATGACACATATACTTGTGATTTCAAAGTATTTTAAAAATCGTTGAAAAACAGCGTCAATAACAGTACCAATGTTAGTTGTCGAAACATTTCGATTTGTGTTCATGTCGAGCTTGAGTTCATCTTTCAGAAAAGCTATAAGTGGCTCAGCTTCTGGCAAACTGAAGTTAACGTTAAAATCACCATTCAAAATCATGGGAAGCGAGTGAGTTTTTTTTAAAAAAGAGCAGAACCACCTTCTGTATACGGTAAAAGTACAAAATGCAGGAAATCTTTAATTTTTTTTTTAACTGTTTGTTTCGGAGAAATGTATGCGACCACCGAAATGACTGTTTGTCCATTTTCAAATAAGCATTCTGCCGCACATATGTCCCCAATATACTGACTAACAATACCCACCCCACTTATTTGACGATCAATAATGTCCATATATTACTTACTCGTATTTTTTTTAAGAATGATGATCTTTGTCAGACGCTTAACAGTAAATATAGTTATAAATATAATTTACACATATAAATATAACTTCAGATTTCATACACAACGAGCCCTGACACTTTGACAATTGAACGTAAGAATCGCAAGTTTATTCTGGATGAAGTCTGATATAATTTGACTTGCTGGTAAGTGAGAAGTGAATTTAGATTCAAGTAAACGAAACCGAGTTTTTGAATTCCAATCTTTTCAAATGCTAAATTTAACAATATAAAACAAAAAGGTGGCGGCTTGATTGCTACTAAAATTGGACCCCGATACGAGGGTAGCGAAGAGACACCATCAAGAGCGCATGTTTAAAAATTAGAAATATTGAAGAAAATCAAAAATACCCGTTTACTTAATTAATTAGTTTTTTAATCGAGAAATCTTTTTTAATCACAATTAAAAATTTTATATTGACAGCGACAGGAATTAACCTCAAAGTATGAAAAGGATTCGCACTAATTCCATATTACTTACTTGTATTTTTTTAAGAATGATGAACTTTGTCAGACGCTTAACAAGAAATATAATTATTAATATACAGTTTACACATATATAAATATATCCTCAGATTTCACACACAACGAGCCCTGAAACTTTGACAATTGAGTGTAAGAATTGCAAGCTTATCCTGAATGAAGTCTAACAAGACTTGGTGGTATGAGCGAAGTGGATTTAAAGTCATGAAAACGAAATCGAGTTTTTGAATTCGAATCTTTTGAAATGCTACAATTAACGATTCGTCGTCGACTCAAGATAACTCAAGTCGAGACCAGAGTTGAACCTCGAAGCGAGGCTAGCGAAGAGACACCACCAAGCGCGCTGATTGGTCAAATCAAATAGCACTCTCTTCGCCAGCTTGATGTCTAGTAGAGTTGGACCCCGAGCGAGGGTAGCGAAAAGACATCCCCAAGCGCGCTTATTGGTCAAATCAAACAGCGCGGGTTTCTCCGACTTCCTGTTACGCATTTCCGTCCCTTTTCACAAAATCACTCCAACAAATATCCAGCAACCGAGAGTAAAGATGTTACACATCAATAATTTGTTACACAATATTGAAAAAACATTAGAATAACCCATAATAACAGTACAATGGTGGTAGAGACCAAAGAATAATAATAAAAATAGACGATGGGGGTAAGACCCATAATATTGGGGAAAAAACTGTGGTAGAACCAGACACCTATGAGAAAAACTGCTGGGGTATAACCAGGCTTTAAATAAAGAAACTATATTGGGGCACCACTACCTCATACTACACCATTTCATATGGAAAACTTTAAAACATAAATATTTTCAAAATATATAAACCATAAATTAAAATCACAGTAAGATTTTGGATCAAAACAGATTATTAGAAATAACACTTTTAAATTTGCTTTCAAATTATTACGCATTCTCATTACAATATTTTCCAGAATATTTTAAGATAAATTATTAAAAACCAATAATATGAAAACATACACTCAATTTAGAATTTCTAGATAATTTCGAATGACAGAACAAAAATGCATGGTTTATTGTATCGATTAATATACTTCAATATGTTTAAACACACTAATCAAAAATCGCTAACCGTACATTTAACCTTCAAGTTTCAAAACATATACTTGTAGCACATAAAAAGAAATGTAATGCAATCTGGCTTTCAACACATTGATGATAAAAACTTTTTCTTCTTTCACAATCTCGTGCACTGGGAATTTCCCGTTTTTGACGAATGGAAAACTTTTTCACATCTTACGATGAATGGGCAAATCCACAGATTTTTTCCCTTTTCATTGCAAGACAGAACTAAGGATCGAATTGTAGAGAGAATGATTTTAAAAAAAAAACATATGTTTGCTGATATAAATTTTTTGTTCACATTTTCTTCTGTTGGCGTTGCGCCTTTCGACTTTGCATTTGAAACACGGAACTGTTACACTATTATTCAGTCATTTTGGTAATCCTGTCAGGCAAGGCAAGTGGCAACGAAGATTCTTTTAACTTCTTTCCCACGCAACTAACGATCCTGCAGACTACTGAAATAGACGCTGGCCGCGCGTTGAAATGGATTTTTTAATATGATCGCTATTGTTGATGGTTTCTTTGTCTGGGATTATTGAGGCAGTCCTGTAATTATTTAAATCTTTTTATTATACATCTTGAACACATAAAAAAAGACAAGGACGGCACAATACACACACACAAAACAAACCGCAGCCGGCTACATGTTGATACGGACAAATACAGAAGAGAAAAGAGGGCCGGTCTCCAGGAATCTCAATTTTTATAGGCCACTCAAATCCCATGATCTGAGTGGGTAGCTAGATGTAGTTTAAAATACTCTCGTTAGGCGATTGGCTAACTTATTACTAAAACGTTGGTCCTGAAGGGATGGACCAGATAATAAAAAGATATTTGAAAGGATTATATTACTGGGATTATTACATATATATATATATATATAATGACAATTTGGGAAAGGAATCTAATTTAGTTAATGATCTTAATGATTATAATAGTAACACTACGACTAAAAGATTCAAGACAAGAATTTTTTGGAACAAAAAATTCATTAATAGTCATTCTTATCATATTAAACAAAAAAATTTAGACTCTAGCAATTATAATATTCGATCTGGTAATAAAAGTTACATTAATAGTAATAATTTACATGTAAATAAGGACAAATTATCCTCAAGCAAATATATAAACAATATATCTAATATTAGTACTAAGTTGAGATTCAACAAATGTAATGATAGTAGATGTAAGACTTGCACTATGCTAAACAATGATCAATATGATTGTGAATCTAAATTTAACCTATGTAAAACTTTTAATTGTATTTACCTATTAAATTGTAAAATCTGTAAGAATAAATATATTGGGCAGACCTCAAATACTAATAATATTAGGATTAATCAACATAGACATGATGTTAAAAACTTCAGTTATACCAACAATTCTAATAAAATTGAGCTCAGACACTTTCAAATGCATGGATTTAATAATGTCGAATTGTCGATTATTAAAATCGTACCAAATACTAAGCACAGATTATGGTGGGAAAATCATTTTGTCAGAAGTTTTAATACAATATATCCATATGGTCTTAATGTTTTATACCTTGCTAAAAACACACTCCAAATTATGTTACAGAACAATAACAAAGAATTTTTTTATACTGCTTCCAATTCAGTTAAGAATTTTAAAAGAAACTCAAGAAGCAATAGAACTAAAAGGAAAAACAGAGATAATAAATCTTTAATTGATAATATTAAAGCTATTATAGATGATTTTGAATTAAACTTTAATATCAAGCAGATCAAATACTTCATGTTTGGTCTTAATAAAAAGGAAATTGTACTGTTGGATGAAATTTTAAATAATGAGTGCTTTAAGGTGTGTCATGCAGTTCACATCATTAAAGACATTAATAATTTTTTATTTAATAAATTCAATATAAATGTTAATAAATTTAATAAACCTACTACAGTATACTGCACTTTATTATTCATGAATAATACATTTGATAAAGTTAATTTTCTAGTGTATTTAATAGCCATTTGTCACTTTTCCTGTTAGGAATGTAATAGTTAAAAAAGCTTTTAAATATAATAAACGATGGGCAGATTTATCTTTAATTACAATAATAGCTCACCTTCTCTTGACATAGATGACTGTAAATGTAAGAACTATCATTAATTTATTGATAGCTATCACAAACATGTAGTAACAGGTAATTTAAATATAATCAAGGATAGAATTTTAAAAGATATCATGAGTAAAGGCACAAGTTTTAGATTAACAATTTCTAACAACAATAATACTGTTAAAAATCAAATTAATAATGATATAAATAATTTCATTACTAAATCTGCAGTTAAATATGGTTTGCCTTTAGAGGCATTTGATGAATTTAAGTACAATATTTTAGAAGACCTGATGAAATTTAACTATTGTTCTAAACAGTACTCACTTATAAAGATGTAGAACAGAAAATTTATGATTTACAAAAGAATTTTATCATTGTTTACATAGATAAAGTGCCTGGTAATTATGCTATAATTTGTAAGTATTTTTATAATACTATGATTAATGAACATTTTTTAAACAATAAATCTTTCAATAGATGGAATTGTCAGATAAAGAAATTACTAATCGAATTACTGCTATATACAGAAAATTGAGTGTTTCCATTCATAAGATTAAGTTTCCATATATATTTTTATCACCTAAATTTCATAAAAATCCTGTTAAATTTAGAACAGTAACAAATGGTTTTAAAACTTATATCACTGCTGCAGGTAAAATGCTGCACAATATTTTGCAAGAATTCATCAATAAGCAATGTATTATAAAGCTATAATTAAAAATAGTAAAGAAATTATAGATTTTTTTTAAAAAAAATATTTATTCAGTTCATAGTTATGACTTTGAAGATCTTTTTAATTCTATTAATATCAATGATGTAATTAGGGTAATTTTAGATAATCATAGAAATTATAACCTTAATATTAATTTAAAAAAATTTAGTACCCTAATAAATTTTGTCCTAAAGAAAACTACATTAATTTTAATGGTTCTCTGCACAAACAAACAGGTTTGCCTCAAGGTGGCCCTGCAGCAATAGTTTGGCTAATTTATATTTACACTTTTACGAAAATAATTATATTATTAATAATGATTATTACATTTTTAGATACATAGATGACCTAATTATTTTTGGTAAAAATAACAATTCTATTCCCAATATCAATTTTTATCCGGGATATTTAAAGCTAATTAAAATTAATAATAATCCTGTTAAAACTAATTACTTGGATGTATCATTATGCATTAAGGACTATAAATTACATAGCAATATTTATGATAAAGGAGATGATTTTAATTTTAACATTCTTAAAGTTCCTTACTGGAATTCAAACATCTCTATATCAATCTATCGAAATATTATTTTCAATTATATTTATCGTAGCAAGGTATTAGTTAGTGATAAATCTAATATATATTTAAATATTAATAACTTTATTAAACACTGTATAGAACACAGTTACCCTCCTAAATTTATAAAAAGTTATATAATAGTTAAATAAAAAAAGTTTTTTCAGTTGTACAGTTCATAGAAAGATGACGCCTCTAGCTAAGTAATTTTGTAATAATATATTTTATTAAAAATTAATCGTTTAGGCCTGGATGGTATTTTTATTTTCTATAAATTTTAAAATAAAATATAGAATTTTTAAAAGTATATATATAGTAATAATGCTACTTTATCAATACATAATAATTATATGCGTTACTGTTATTGTCCATAAGAGGCGAATATGTATTCACGTGGTAAGTCTTCTTTTAGTTTAGCTTTGATTTTAAATATTTTAGTAATTATTAAAGGCTATAACATTATAGTATTACATTAATAGATTATGGTTTTATCTATAAAATAGTTAAACTTCTCTAAAAATTTATTGCTTTCCCTATGGCCCAGAAAATTGGCAAATTCAGGTGAAGGTTGGCTGGCCAAAAAACTTTGTTTAAACCTGCATTCCTAGTTCCTAAGGCTGGGAGTTTGCTTTTAGTATTTCTGTGGCTAAATCTTTTCTATTATGACTATAGTTATCTTAGGTATATAACTATTTTTGTATATTTTTTGAAATATA
>BMAO01013870.1:0-22357 GCA_019973975.1 Trichonephila clavata
GATCGTTGTCTAGCTTAATTTAGCAACAGTCAGAATAGAAATATTCATTTTTATCTCAAATATGTAATCAGCCTTTTCTTAGAGATAGGACTTATATCTGTAAGCATGTGAAATATATAAGAACAGGGTCGCAGAAACGGGGAGACAGAGCTATTCAGCTGCCGGGGCTTAATTCTTCCAACGAACCGATCTCGGACACTTATAATAAAGCTATTGTCCACTGAGATTATTTTATTTTTAAGTCCAAGCCCTATTCGCAAAAACTACCTCGTGACCCATAATATTTTTATTACAGCTCTGCGTGTGGAATTTGAACTTAGTGATATTTAAATGCAATTACTTAGCCTCATTTGCAGTCTGTATAGAACAATTATTTTGATGTAAGAATACTGTTTCTAGTCTATCTACAACAAAAAACTTGCTTCTAAATTCGAAAGGATCAGTAGCGTCGTTTTGGGTAAGTGAAACTAGACTATTTGTGATTAAACTCCTCAGTGCTAAAAATAATAATTTTTCTTTCAAAAATTAATGTTGTACGTATATATGTATACAGTCGACTCTCGATAATTCAAACTTCGATAATACGAACCTCTCACTAGTTCGAACTATATACTTAAATCCTAGAAAAACTTTTGATATTTCGGACTAAAACAATACATTTGTATATACTCAATATTTCGAAGTGAAATATATAAACCGGCCAGAATACAACACGCGATAATTCGAAGTGATCTAATAAAACTCTCGACATTTCAAACGCTCACTATCATGTAGAGTCCTGTAGCAGACAGGTTGGAGGTTACATGTTTTGTGTTGTATTGTCTCTGCTGTCTTCCCTGTAACGTAGCCCCTCTGATGACCATTGGAGTTGATTGACTCCCATAACTATGACGAAGCTAATATATCACTAAACAAACTACTCAACTTTTTTCTTCAAAATCATGTTGATGCGGACATCTTTCAAGCTTCATTTATTCTAGAAAAATCTATTTTCAAAGTAAGACTGAATGCCAGAAACCAAAAACGATAGCAGATTTTCTTCGTCAAAAAGAATTAGTTATGTACATATTGTGTTCGTTTAATATATTTTTATACTATATAAATGTATTCTTTTAATGTAGGGTTTTTAACTTCTCTATAATATTTATGCTGCATAATATGTACTTTTTAAAAATTAAAATAATTTTATACGTATGTACACAATTGTTGTTTTTATTACATAGTTTCAAATTTTAATGTGTTAGAAAAAAGCTTTCTTTTCGTGTATTTTGGGAGTTTTTTCCTACCCTTTTGATAATTCGAAGGTTTTCATTGGTCCCTTCAACTTCGAATTATCGAGAGTCGACTGTATATGTTTATTTAACATAATATTTTTTATATTGTTATTTATAATCTATATGATGTTACTTAAGACTAGCCGTTACTTTTTCACCTCACTGGGTCTTTTATGATGTTGGGTCACTTTATACTGTTTTTAAGTTATTCAGATCTAAGTCCTTGCATTAAACTTTCGATTATATTGAAAAATATTTTTACAGCTCTCACCTCTTGATTTAAAAAGGACAGGACTTGCATACTTAAAATGGAACTATAATTATCTTTTACTCCTCCATAACGCTTGGAAGTTATGGAGGAGTCAGGTTTTGGGCCCTTAAGTTGGATTTTACAAATGATAGGTACATGGCGGCAGTTAGGCTTTGGGCCCCCTAGAACCCTAGGCCCTCCCGCAATGCGGGGTTGCGGGGGTGTACGTTACGCCACTGTCCCTAGCCCTTTTTATCGCCACGGATAGGTCAACATTTGATGATTTTACCACGGCTCGCTACGGGTGGGACTTTAAAATTGCTTATATTTGAAAAATAGATTGTTTTTTTAATTTACTAATTTTAACTTAATTGTGTTTAAATATGCCTTTAGAGAATAAACTACACCAAAAATTGAATATAAAGT
Source organism: Trichonephila clavata (assembly GCA_019973975.1). Classification (NCBI taxonomy): domain Eukaryota; kingdom Metazoa; phylum Arthropoda; class Arachnida; order Araneae; family Nephilidae; genus Trichonephila; species Trichonephila clavata. The sequence continues at coordinate 1,951 of BMAO01013870.1, forward strand.
GATTTCCATGGATAGTCGCACAAACGCGAGAGAAATACACCAATGTAACTAAAATAGAAATAATTCATTATTCCTTAGGTTGCCGGTGCCATTTGATCCCAGACCTGGGGTCGGAGACCATTGATTTAGACCAGCGTTTTCTGAACAGTTTTTGGTATGTGATAGTATAGATGGAAGACAACAGCAAAAACTTTATGTCCTAATATTACAAACTCTTTAGACCAGAAGTTCCCAAACTTTTTTGTCTCGTAGACCCCTTGCCATGTTTTTCGGTTTGGGGTAGACAACTGCTTAATTAATAGTTAAATTTTTGCAAATTTATCAACTTAAATGTCTTTTTGACAGCTGGTACTACGACTCCTACTTTAAAAGAATTAAATTTCTAACTGTAATGAAGTATAGTGTTTAAAATTTAAAATGCACATATTAATTAAATTTAAAGTTATTTAATAAATAAAACTGTTAAATAAACTAACTAAACAACAAACAAATGGTTTTAATGGGAGGGATGAATCTCTAGCCCTAAAATATCCAGTTTTCAACATTTGGTATCAATCTTGTCTGGTTTAACCTTAAATTTCCTCTGTCACAGTGTCCAGTTTTTGTTTTCTTTTTCTTTTTTGTTTTAGAGATTGGCAACCACGCTGAAACTCCTTCACACTAGGAAAAGCAATGAAAAATTTCCTCACAATATTCCATAAATCGGGACAAATAACAGGTATGACTTTTTACAGCCAAAATTGCTGGCATCCGTTCCTAAACTTTAAGATCTCTGTTAGTGCTTATTACGATCAGTTCCTATTGCAATGTGAAATTTTTTTTCAATGTGACCATATGAATTAATTGCTTACTGTGGTATTGCCATAGCAAAAGCATTCTCAAACCTGGTTTCAAAATTTGAATAAAAGGTATTTAAATGTTGAATGTAGGTTAAAACGTTCTGACGGATTGTCTGAGACAAATTTAGAAAATTCGGGAACCCCAGTATTATACTTCTTTAGCTTAACTCAGGAAAGAAAAGCTGAAATGATTCTTGATTTAATAAAATTTATGCTGTCACCTTGTAAATGCAAATTAACCTCATTAAATTTAGTAAATAGATCTGTTAAGTGGGTAAAATTTAGTTTTAACTTTGATTATAAATTTTTTAAAAATTAAAATCATGGTATAGTTTAATAAGAGGCACTATCATAGGCCACTTACACCTCATGGACCCCAAATTAATTTTTGGCTGACATAGACCGCTTGGAGGTCGTTATAGACCCCTGGGGGTCTATATAGACCATTTTGGGAATCACTGCTGTAGACATATCTGCGTCAATTTCAAGAACTTAAAACTACATAGGAAGGCAAGGAAAAAAAAAAAAAAAAAGATCAGTAATTTCTTAAAAATATCCGACTACCCTAAAATTGTAAATTTTGCCAAAAATTGACAATTTGTTTTTTGATTTTATTTTATAGGCCATCTTATTAGTGTTATAAAAATACCAAGTTTGTTATTTTCCATTTACTAAAACAAAACCTACAAGTGTTATAATAAAAACAAATGCCACTTTAACCTCACTTTTAACTTACTTTTTTTTACTTTTAACTTAAACCTCTTTTATTTTAAGTAAGATGTCATACTTTAAAATGCGCTTTACTCTAAATGTGTGTGTGAGTTTTTTTTTAAATGCTCAAACGGGACAAAGCCGCCCATCCGGTATAGTGGTCAGTGAAGCTGACTGCGGTGCCGTAGGGACTGGGTTCGAATCCCGGAGAAGGCATGGATGTTTGTGTTGTAATCCTTTCTTCTGTCTGTGTTGTATGCCCCCGTGTTATACATTGCGTGGTGCACGGGGTTTATAAATGTTAAAAAAAAAAAAAAAAAAGGGGGGGGGACAGAGATTGCCTAAAAAAGTTTTGAAAATAATTAATTGACATTTTTTGTGTATCTTCTGTATAATAGTAGAAATGTTTTAACTTTCCTATTTATCAATCACTGATTTATTACATAATTTACAGTCCCTTATGTGAATATAATCACATTTTTTGGAGTTTACTCTTTAAGAATCAATTTTCATATAAAGCCCACGGTATGGAAATATTATGAGGAGTGAAATTTAAATAAATTAAAAGTAAAAAAAACTTTTTTTTTAAAAACAAGCTTTTATTTAAAAGCGCTAAAAAGAATAAAATAAACTTTTCCTTTAAAACTTTTTTTTGCAATCATCTTATAACGTCATTACATAATTTATATGATATAAAAGCTTGCCGTAAGATTTAAGCACTCGTATTTACTTAGTTTGAAATCTTTAAAAATTAAAACCAATCAGATCAAGTTATGTAATTTACTTGTTTATCTACACAGGAAAATCTCGCGACAAGCTTTTATATCATATAAAATGTGTAATGACGTTATAAGTTGATAGTAAAAAGCAGTTTTAAAGGAAAAATTTATTTTATCCTTTTTAGTGCGTTTAGATAAAAGCTTGTTTTTAAAAAAGTTTTCTTACTTTTAATTTATTTTTTACTTTTTAGTTATCGCTGGACAGGTTTCTCAGTCTGTTCATCTCATTCGAGGCATAATTGTTGCAAGGTCATTTGCGGCTTAATTTCGAAAAGTAGCTAAATGAATTCTGCAAAAAGGCGCATTTGACGAAAAACACAAAATTTATTTTTTGAAATCCGTAATTTTTAAGCATTATCAATCTTTGTACAGATTTTGGGTAATATTGTTCTACACACGAAAAAAAAGTTTCGTGAGATTATCTTCATAAATGACAAAATTATTAAATGTTTAATTAAAACTTTTAGTATTTTTTGAAAAAACGTAAGAAAAAATTCGGCATTTTATTTTTTAAATGACTGATTCTAAAAGAGCAAAGCATGAGTTGTTTTAGTACGGAATGTCGATTTATTTAAACGAAAAAAATTCGTGCGCAACAATTTAGGCATAATTTTCATAAAAACGTATCGATTTTGACTCATTTAAAAAAAAAAGAAACGAGCCTTACAGTAGTCGCATACGATGTGTAACATCTGACATGTTATCGTGGTAAATTCGCAATAGCAGCTTAAATCCTGAAAAAAATTAATCGAGTCTGATTGGAAATAATTTTCTATGGAATAATTATATCTTTAATGAAAATTTTATTTAATTAACACAAGGAGTAAGGCAATTTTTATCAAAAATAATTATTCTTGTTCAATGTGGGGAAGAGCGGTAATGATAATTTATAATAAATAAAATATGACACATATACTTGTGTTTTCAAAGTATTTAAAAACCGTTGTGTGAAAAATAGCGTCAATTACAGTACCACTGTTAGTTGTCGAAACATTTCGATTTGTGTTCATTTCGAGCTTGAGTTCCTCGTTCAAAAAGCTATGAGTGGCTCGGCTTCTAGCAAACTGAAGTTAACTATAAAATCACCACTCAAAATCATGGGAAGCGAATGATAGTTTTTTTTTAAAAAAAAAGCAGAACCACCTTCAGTATAAGGTAAAAGTAAAAAATGCTGGAAATCTTTAATTTTTTAAACCGTTTGATTCGGGGAAATGTATACGACCACCGAAATCACTGTTTGACCATTTTCAAATAAGCATTTTGCCGCACATATGTCCCCAATAATTTGACTAACAATACCCAGTCCCCTTGTTTGACGATAAGTAATATCCATAGGAGGAGCCACAACATGTGAGGTGTTCTGTTTGCGATAGATCGCAACAGCAGCTGCTCTATGGCCCGGTCGTTTAAATTGTACGCAGCAATCGAAGTCAGGTATCGAAACACGTTCGTCATTGTCTAACCACGTCTCTGCCTAAAAGACATAGCTTCTTCTCTGATCCTAAAGTGAGAAAGCAAAAACAAAGATCCCACGGCCGAGACCGCAAGAGGTGGGGGATGGGGGCGGAGTCCCTCCCGAATGAAGGAGAAAAAACTAGAACTTCATTGAATAGAGCGTGCTTCCCCAACTTCCTGTTACGCATTTCCGTCCCTTTTCACGAAATCACTCCCACAAATCTCCAGCAATCGAGAGGAAAGATGTTACACATAAAAAAAAAAGTAAAAAATACAAATATTATTATTTTGTAAAAAAAAAAAAAATTGTACCGTATCGTGGCGAAATAAATCATCTTTCCGATTCTGTAATTATTTTTTGTCTGGGTTTAAAAAAAATTAGATTGCTGTTTTAAAAAAACGTCAAAACTCCAAAAAAAAAATCCTCTCTTAGTTTTTCATTTTGATTCGCCTAGCATAGAGGAATAAACAGCGCACAGGGATAAAACAATTATGCGTTTTAAGTTTTTTAATTATTATCTTTTTTAAGTAATTGCAATATCGGTATGGTCAATAAAAAATAAATGGTCAAAACAAGCATTATCATCCAAACTAAACGTGTATACAAAATATCAGCTCAATCGGTTGAAGATATCAGTTACAAAATTAATTGCAAGATCCCCCCCCCCCCTTGAACAAATTATATACATACATACACTGCAAGTTAAATAAAAGTTTGTTTTTAAAGGTTTTTTTTATTTTTAATTTATTCTTTACTTTTTAGTTATCGCTGGACAGGTATCTCAGCCTGTTCATCTCATTCAACACTGGTTCTCCATCCGTGGTTTAGCTGAATCAATTCTCGCAAAAAGGGTATTAGACGAAAACCACAAAATTTTTGTTAAAATCCGTAATTTTTCAGCAATTTTTTCAATCTTCGTACAGATCTTGGGTAATATTGTTCTACACACGAAAAAAAAGTTTCGTGAGATTATCTTTATAAATGACATTGTTATTAAATGTTTAATTAAAATTATGAGTATATTTTGAAAAATTGAAAAAAAAGTTTTCGACATTTTTTTTTCAAATGACTGATTCTAAAATAGCAAAGCATGAGCTGTTTCAGTATGGAATACCGATTCATAAACGAAAAAGAATTCATACGCAAAAATTTAGACATAATTTTCATAAAAACATATCGATTTTAACTCATTTTAATAAAAAATCGTAAAAAAAACAAATATTATTATTTAGTAAAAAAATGTTACCGTATTGTGGCGAAATAAATGATCTTTTTGATTCTGTAATTATTTTTGTCTGAGTTTTAAAAAAAAATTAGATTGCTGTTTTAAAAACGTCAAAACTCCCCACCAAAAAATCCCCTCTTACTTCTTGATTTTGCGTCGCCTAGCTATAAATAGCGCACAGGGTTAAAACAACTATGCGTTTTAAGGTTTTAATTAATATCTTTTTAACTAATTGCCATATCCGAATATAAATGGTCAAAACATGCATTATCATCCAAACTAAACGTGTATACAAAATTTCAGCTCAATCGGTTGAAGATATCAGCTTCAAAAATGAGTTGCAAGATTTTACCCGAACAAATTACATACACACATACATAAATCCATCAATCCATACATAGATATATACATATATACATACATATATTGCAAGTTAAATTAAAGCTTGTAAAAAAAGCGTTACGCGCGCTTCTGCGCAAGCTTAAATCTCTGTCCGAAGAAAGAGAAGGAAGAGTTCATACTTTTTCTTCCTTTTTAAAATTACGATCGTTCTTTTCCTATCAAAACCAGACAAAAACTGATTACAGAATCGGAAAGATCGCTTATTTTGAGACGATACGATATAATATTTTTTTACAATACAACGAAATTTTGCATTTTTTACGATTTTTTCTAAAATGAGCCAATATTGAGGCATTTTTAAGAAAAGAGTTTTTGAATCATTCTGTACGAATTTCTTACCATCAGAATGTATCAAAGGTCTGTACTAAAAAAAGTTTACACTTTTGTTCTTTTCGAATCAGTGATTTTAAACATAAAATACTAAAAACTTTTTTTTTCTGAGATTTTTCAAAAAATACTCAAATTTTTTATTAAACATAGAATAACTTCGTTATTTATAAACATAATCACACGAAACTTTTTTTCCTAGTGTCAAATGTTGTTATCCATGTTTTTTTTCAAAGATTGAAAAAATTGCTTATAAATTACCGATTTTAAAAAAAAATTGTGTTTTTCGTCTCTAATACACTTTTTACAAAAAAAAAAAAAGAAAAAAAAGAATCATTTAAGTAGTTATTTATCTCATATTTTTTGTTTAAAAATTACTGTTATTTGTTATCTATGAGGGAAATTTGGAGAGTATATTTTAAAAATAATGCCCTCAAAAAATTACTGTTTAAAAAAAATTCGCAAACTACATTGACTAGCGTTTCTCTTTTTAGCGAACCCGTTTTCGAGCCAAGTGACAATTCATGCCTTAGCTTTTTTGACAAAGAAGTTGACTATAACAATTGAAAATTGCCAAATTTGGCGGTATGTATTTAATACTGTTTTGGTACGTTGAATAGCAAAGTAACGAAGAATGAATGATTATCAAAAATTTTAAACACTTTGTTTCAACAACGCAACCAATATACTCCGTTAGAATATCCCCTTTGTAGCGGTATCTTCATAAGTCAGTAACAGCCTCTGGACAGAGGTGATTGTGTTTACCAGGCTTTCTACTGTTCATCTTACTGCAATTGATCAAATTATGATCAATAAAATGGATAGAGAGTATATAATTCTCTTTTCTCTCAACTGCTAGTCTCCGGGCACGGGATCTTCGTGGTAAAATTGTGAAAAAAGCACACATATTGATGTTATCAGAAACATGGCTTCTCAATGAGGAATTAGTTGAAATTGAAAATTTTAAACGCAAAACACAGTATAGAAGACCAAGTATTAATTGTTGGGACGAGGTCGCCATCCATCAAAACGTGCGCGATTCACAACTTAAGTTTATTGGCAATCGTAATGATTTTGTGAGAAGAAATGTACCCCAGTACGTTAATCAAACTAAATCTAATTTGGGAGATATATGTGCCGTGAGATGCACTTTACCTAATGGTAAACCCATTGTTTTCATCACAGTTTATATTTCTGTCAATCAGAATGTTACTGACATTATAGATTATATCCACGAAGCATTATTAGCATATACAGAAGGTGGTTCTAAGCTACTGGGGAAACAGTACAATGCACTTCCACTAAAACTTGATGACGATTTCAATATTGATTTCGATAATGATGAAGGATTGGGATTAGTTCAATTTTGAAAATCAGAGCCTAATCTGGATTTCGTTTTTGGTGGAGCACTGGGGACGATTAGGTATAGTAAAAACCATTGATACGAGATTTCCACGATTCGTTGTTGTTGTTGTCGTTAATGCCACCTGTCTGACGTAGTCAGATCGAGGCCCGCGAAATCCCTTATGGCATCGGGTTATATTGTACGCCTGTCGTTAGCGGTAACTTTGAGCACCATGTAGCTGACAGTACGATTTGACTCGGTTCCACTCCAATTTTAAGGGAGAACACCCTGGGTGTGGTCAGGGGCCCCCACCTCTCTTCCCCTTCCACCAACCTCACGAGAGGACTTGCGGCTCGACGGCTATTTAGAGTACCCCCATGCCGTGAAGGCCCTATACATTTATAAACATCCATGTCTTCTCCGGGATTCGAACCCAGACCCTGCAGTACGATACGATTGGTAAATCACGTATCTACCGACGTTCACGTATCATACTTTAGTTGTCACAAGCTTCTTGTCACAGTGATTAATAATGGCAAGAGTATTAATGTAATTAATACTCAAGGTGATATTAATAGTGAAGTAAATCAACCTTCTTAACGATGTACTCATGTACTATGAGTAACATATATGTTATGTAACATAATTGACGTATATATATATATATATATATATATATATTGTTTTGTCAATATGAAAAATGTGAATGGAATAAAGAAAATACTTGCATGGTTTCAGTAGTATGAGATGCGTTTATTTACCTTGTTTGACTACTATATTATCAAAGACAACCGTACTTAAGGAGTAAACTCCATTCGTGCGTCGGAGCTGACACGCGCATTTTTTTAAAGCAATTTCATACAATAACCAAGATAAAGTGCTCTAGTTTTTGTAAAAATTAAAATATCTCTTTCCCAAAAGGTCTTTTCAAAAATGAATAACATAACAACACATCATGATTGAAAAATTGAAGATTTGTTCATAATGGGCTCCGTTTATGTAATTTTTTGTAAATTTACCAATTTTTACCCTTTTTAGTAATAATAATTCCTTTTTTTCTCTCCTCAACTTTAACATATTTTTCTTAAAATGTACTAAATAAATCTAAAACCCCCAAAAAAACTCCCATATTCCCATTTAAAAAAAAAAAGTCGTCGCAAGTAATCGGATACCTTAAACTAGTAAGCGTGTTGATTGAGAGTGAGTGAATGTGTATTAACGTCCCACTGTTCAGCTACACGAGGGCTTTGGGGACGGTCCGCATCCATGGTCAAGAGACGCGGCCGACACCTGAGCTGGCACCCCCTCTCCTAACTACCACACCACATCAACGGGAGGACGTTTGAGCTCTCGACAGATTTAACGTGCATCGCTCCCCTAAACGGCGGGTCTACAGTGGTACTGGGATCGAACTCATGACATGCTAGCCACGATCCGATGCCTAGACCACTCAACTACCACGGCCGTGTCAATTGAGATCCGTGAAGAAAAGCACGGCCTGGCAAGTTCTGAAAGAAAAGGAAGCCTTTTTTATTTTTAAAATCGGTAAATAAAAATGGACAAGAAAGAGAAAAAAAGTTATTTAGGGGTAAACTGATTATACTTTTTAACTATGCGTAAAATAAAAACATCACGAATCCCGCATAATTTTGTATCACGGCCACCTCAGTAGGGGACTGAATGGTTAATTGCGTTACACTTCGAAACAATACGATGGGCATCGTTTATTTGTGCCACGGTCAAGTGGCGGAAACACCTCAGTTTGCATCCCATACTCTAAGCTACCACACAACATCCAAGTGAGGATTTTGAACTTTTGTTAGACACTAACGTGCATCAGTCCTTCTTCATAGTGGGTCTGAAGTGACACCGCCAGAAGTGATTGCATAAGTAGCAATGGCAGAGGCGTCTTAATATATTTTTGAGACGCCGGGCCCCTATGCAAAAGTAGGTTGTACTTGTGATCTTTAAAAAAGTATACAGTATGCGTTGTCAAATACTCGTACAAACGGTAATTTGAAATAAATTAAAACGCGACTTACAAACCTAGTGATATATATATATATATATATATATATATATATATATATATATATATATATATATAAGCCGGCTGGACCGATGGTTGCATTTCCGACTAAACGAGTGGAATGGTTGTTTATGGTATTATATAGGTCTAGGCCTAGACATGGACAATTGTCATCACAAAAAATAGATCCTGGTCACTTGGTTGCGTGGCTACAGCGGACGTGGTTCGAGCGGATACATAACATTTCGTGGTTTGAGCGGACACTTTGAAACTCATCGTGGTTTGAGTGGACATCCCCCCCCCCCATCTTAGAACAGATTCGATTACCAAATTACAAGGATAAGTACATTTTTGCCAATCAAATTTAATTATTTGTATTATATTGTTTGGGTATTATAGTGCGGATTCATTTTAAACATAGCGAAATATAAAGAAATAAAAACTTCCAGAGAGAAATATTTAAAAATAAAAAGTAATTAACAATATAATGAAGGGTATGAACGAATTTCAGGAATTTTGTGGAAAACTATATTTTAGAGTCAAATAAATATTAGAACAAGTGCAATTGCTATAAAATGAAGTAGTTTCCTTAATGTAAGTAAAAATAAATACTAAAAGTAAAATATAAAAGATACAAATAAATAAAAGAAAAATAAATTCAAGTAAATAAATACGAACTAACCTTTATTATAAAGGCATAAATATCCCATTAAACATTGGATTTAGTCCAACCTAGTTGTGAAACTTAAAGATTTTAGACATTTTTCTAAATTTTGTTTGATGTTTCGAATTTTTCTTTTATGATGTTTTCAATTCTTTCACCCAATTTTACATACCCTTCATTATACTGTTGCTCTTACCATTAATTTTTTAATATTTCTCTGAAAGTTTTTATTTTTTGTTACATTTCGCTATGTTTAAAATGTATTCGCACTACAATATCTAAATAATTTAATACAAATAATTAAATTTGATTGGCAAAAATGTATTTATCCTTGTAATTAGATAATCGAATCTGTTCTAAGATGGGAAAAAAGGTGTCCGCTCTAACCACAATGAGTTTTAAAATGTCCGCTCAGACACGACCACGACATGTTATGTGTCCACTCAAACCACGCCCGCTGTAGCCACGCCACCGGTCACTTTTGCCAGTTGACATACTTTTTGAAATTCCCTGTTTTTTGGAGAAATTGTACGTGAATAATATTTGACCAGTAAAATTTTCGGATCATGATCTAGATCAGATTGAGTGAAGAACGAAACGAGGCTCCAACCGGGGATCAGACCCGGGCCCACTTTGCCCATGCCTTAAGACGTCCCTCAGCAGGGACGTAACAGATAATTTTTGGACTCCCAAGAAGGATCTGCAAAAGATTGCAAACTTAGCGTAAATCAAGTTTTGGGCTCCCTGGAATCCTGGGCCATCTCGCAATGCGGGGGTATACATTAGGCTACTGATAAGTGGGTAATCAAAACCGGTCGATATAACAAGAAATTATTATTTTATTCGAACAAAAGTCTATTTTTTTTACAAAAAATTATATCTGTGGAGAATTTAGCTCTATAACTGTGACTAGATTATTAAATAATTCAAACAAAGCTAAAAACAATCACCATATAAAGGAAAGAAAATGAAAGCAATTTCTTTTTCAAGAATTCTTTCGAACAAGTGGGAGTTCTGCATTAAAAATAAAAACGGAATATTAATTACTTTTTGTTTATGAATACCAATAAAAGTTACTTAGCATGCTTACCATATACATAAATCTTATGCTCAATAAATCTTAAATTTATGGCCTTTTTATCTAGATCTTTATTTTCTACTTTGTGTCAGCATATTATCAAAAGGTGGAGGGTGAAGAAATACACCAGAATAGATGTAAGTAGTTATAATGATACTTTTAATATTTGTTTGAAATGTTCCTTTTTTGGACTCTAAAAGAAAGAAATTTTTTTTTTTATTACCTTAATAAAATTGATGTGCTCATGCGCGAAACATTCATTGAAATATTCTTTTTCTTCATCCATTCTACATTTTTATGTTTTTCAGAGTTAAGAATCTTGAATTCTTAAAACAAATAACAAATGAAAAAATCGACAAGGAAATATAAAAAAAATTTTCTTAAAAAAAAAAAAGGAAAAAAAAAAAAAGAGGAAAGCCAGAAATTTTTTTTTTAAAAATACAAATTTTGTCGGAACCTGATTTAACGAATTTTGCGATTTAATAAATTTTTCTCTTTCGTCGATTAAAATGAAGACAAACCCCCTATTTAATGAAAAATGAACCCCGAATTAACGAATTATTTCAACAGCTGAAATTTTTTTAAACTGGTTTTTATTTAAAAAAAAAATGGATTTTTTTTCTTCAAATGATATCCTTTTTGTCCGGAACAGAAAAAGGATTTTTCTTGCAAATGCGGATAAAGGTGCAGACGATTATTAGACCTTACAGGTGCAGATGAGTCATGAGTGCAACTTATCGAATGAGTTTGGAATAGGACAGGAAATTCATTTTACTTCTCATTCCACCCCAAAATGCAAGGGATATTTTAAGACTTTAACGGATATATTATATTTGATGACGGACTCCTTATATGTGAAACTGTTGATTAGATGTTGATAAGAATTGTTGATATGAATGTAGTTGATAAGAATTGTTGATATGTAGAGCCATGAATAGCGGTTCTGATGCAAAATTTAATAATCAAACACTTATCAAAACTGATACATCTACTAATGCTTTACATAGTTTGGAAACTGTGAAAATATATCTCATGTAGGAGGATGTAAATGTGCAGTATTTCTTTCTCCGCATGAAGTCGAAAAAAGAACTCTTCCAAAAGTCAGGAATCAAAAAGATTGTCGAACATCTATCTATAAGTCAGTAAATATCAACTGATGTATAATAATTCCTTTATAGTGTTTTTAGCTGAAAAATTAAAAAATGTGTAATTTCTAACTGAGGATATTTTTGTATCATTGATTTTTTTGAATTTCCACAAGGTAAATGCAAAAAATTTGTATTTTGTTTGGACCCCGATATAACGAATAACCCCATTTTTACGAACAAAATGTTCGGTTCCGATGAATTCGTCAAATCGGGGTCCGACTGCATAAAGTTATTTGCTTAGCTAAATAACACTCAATCTTCAAATATATATATAGCTTACCAAATAAAATACAGCGTTTCTACATGAAATATTAAAAAACTCAAATATAAAAAAAGTAAAAAAAAATAACACAAAAGATACGCTTCCAAATTTTTTCAAAAGATAAAGAAATCAAAAATTTATGTACAGTTGAAGCACAACACTAATCCTAATAATATAGAGAATACGTTTTTCAAACTCCATAAAAAAAAATGGGTGAAAAAATAACCATTTCTTGTTTTTTTCTCCATGATGCTTATCATCTCCATGCTATTGGCGAGAATTGGCGTTCCGAAAATAATATTTGTCCTTACAACCCTAAGCCTACTGACGTCATCAACGAAATATTACAATCATCGAATCGAGCATGAGTTGTAAAAGAATTTTAAAATATGTTCGCGGAAATCTCGCAAGTTGTTGACAATTTGTGGCCAAATTTAATGTGATTTTAGAGGCTTGAGAGTTATTTATTCGATTTCAGATCTTATCCAACATATATAGATTATTTTAAAGTTGCATTTAAAAAATTGCAATGAAAAACGAAGTTAGCTCAATGAGAGTATATCCTGAGTGACACATCTGCTTGATTGTCAGGTCAGTTTATAATATTCTGTTTGCTTAAAAATTTATCAATTTTATTACATTAATTGGAAAATTGTTTATTCAATTCTTTTTGATCTTATAGTCTTTTAAAAACGAATTAACTTTTAAAGTAGAGTTGAAATAAATTATAACACTATGCATAAACGTAAGAATTTACCTTCGTCAAGTCTTGTAAAATGCATTATTTTATACTCCATTATCATATCCTGAGATCAGTACCGGTACTGTATGCATAAACTGATAAGAAAATGCTGTATATTGTATGTGATTACTGAGTTTCGGAATTGTGAACCGAACTTCCGTAATCTTCCAAGCGTAGTGACTCATAAAGTCTGAGCTTTTATTTACTTTTCAATTTTAAAATCCTTCATCAACCGTTACTAAAAGCTATGCATTTCATTCCTCGTTATTTACAAGTAAATCAAGGAACCTGGAAACATTGTTTTTGTTAATTTAAAATCGAAATAACAAAATAAACGAATAGCTGTATTTTTAGAATATAGTCAAGTGTAATATTGTTATTTAAACAGTTGTAAGAAAATTGGTGTCAATATTTAGTTCATAAATTCTAAAATACACATACAAGTTGCATGTAATTGATGAATTTTCTTTTTATGTTTATAAATTGAACTTTTTTTATGTTCAGAGGTTGTTTTTTTGTTTGTTACTAATTTTAGAGTGTTATCTTTACTTGGAACATTTGAATTATTTTAATGAATGCGCTATTCACTAATTATTTTTATAGATATTTACTTCATACACTCTTGATTGTTTTGTTCATCTGATAATCCGTACCTTAAAGTATTAAAATTCTCTTCGAAGCTTCATGAGATAAGTGATGCATAAGATCAAAAATAATTCATTGGTAGAACTACAGTTAATGTGAATTCTTATAATATAAATAATTAGAGTAAACAAGGTATTTGGAGAGTTTGACTTTTGTCAGTAATAAAATTCTGCTTTTATTGCTCTTCAATTTTGAAAAAAAATTACATCTTCAAAAATGTATGCTCACAATCAATCATTCTAATTTAAACTTTTCTTTATTTAAATATGAAAGGAAACTTGGTATGTTAGAATTCTTAAAATTTTTTTACATGTGTTCAAGCTTGTTTTGGAGGGAAGTCGAGCAGCTGCATGCTGGTTTTTTTGTGCCTCTATATAATTAAAAATGTATTAAACATGCATTTTTACTATTGCAGTAATAATAATCTGTAGGACCAGGGGTGAGCAAGTAGCAGCCCACAAAGAGTTTTTTTGTGGCCCGCCAAAAAAATAGTCAGTCAGAAAACCAAATGTACAGAAAATGTTCTCAGTATTGGGGTCGACATATATTTTTAGGCAAAGATTTTTTGCTCAAAGATCAACAAGAGTGAAAAATGGTGCAAGTTGGCTGACATTAACTTGCAGATTGTGATGAGAGTTTCAAGCAAAAAACTCACTCCTGATTTAAAAAAAACTGTTGAAAAGTATGATAGGGCTGTTATCTAATTAAAATGATTTTAAAATTAAATGTGCTTGCAACTATAGATGATAGGAAACTAGCACAATAAATAAATTGAATAAAACAGCCATCATTTTATGTAACTTAACATAAAATCTGGCATATAACGTGTACTTTTAAGTAAAAAAATAAGATTGAAATAATTTGAATTTGATTGAATTTTTTATTTAAAAGAAATGACATGCTTTAAGAACTAAAAGAGTTGTTGTTGTCTTAGAAGTATGCTATATTTTCAAAAGTCTGGGATAATACCTCGAGTAACTGACTCAAAACATAAGAACGTTGTATACTAACAATATAGATTTCTTTGTAAAGAAAAGGGTGCACACGTTATATGGAAAATATACCTTTAAATAAAAAAATGCAGCTTGTAAGTATAGGTGTGCGTTATATGCCAGATTTTACAGTATATCGATTGATTTTCATGGTACAATTTATACCTTTTCTGTAAAGGTAGCTAATGAAAGCAGTCATTTTAAAAAGTTGTGTAACCTTTCAGTATCCTCTGCTTTTACAATGGGGCCCTCAAACCAAAACAACTGCCCACACCTGTGTTAGACTGTTGTGTAAGCTATATTTGACACAAAAAAATAAATTAAAATAATTGGATAATATAGCTCTATATTCTTGCATAGGTAACTTATAATTTACAGGATATTGCTTAAAATTGTTGCTCCTAAATTTTGTTGCCTACATCCGGGGCCTTTGCTACATAACCACCAGGAATATGCATGCATATGTTAGTTTTATGAGTACTTACATACTATCACAACAATTTTCATCGTGCAGGATAACTCACTAAGCTGACAACCTTAACTTCGTATGTGTCGAATGTGCTAAATTTGCAGTCATGTGCTTCGTTTCGTATAATGTCACCAATAGGTTGCGATAATATGCAAGTACTGTTTTATGTATAAACATTATATGTGGTGTTTATATATTAATCTCTTGACAGTGATTTATTGCTAAAGTTTAGCTGTATGCTTGAGACTAATTGCCAAATATTTTGAAATTTACTTTGCATTTTCTTAAATATTTTTCTATGTAAACAAAATTTTTTTGAAATTTTCAAAAGATCCCTAATGGCATGAGATTGATATATAAACTCAAATAATCTTATTTTGATTTTTGTATTCATTTTGATTCCTTACATATAAATTAGATCTGCATAGCTTAATTTTTACATTTTTTTAGTTTATATGTGTTTATTATTGTGTTGTCAAAATTTATTGAACTGTAGGTCTTCTGTAACATTTATTACTTACTATAATTTGGTGCAAATGTATTAATGTCACCTCAGCCAAATTTGCTCAAGAGAATCATGCCTTTTTGACCAAAATCTGTCTGATTAGTTTTTTTCAAGTAATTTGTTGAATCCTTTGAAAATTTCCTAATCATTCCTTGTAAGATATTCACATAAAGATTACAAAATAGTTTTTGTATATTAAAGTTTATTTATAAATCTGTGAATGAAATGCATTATTTTTATAGAAATTAGGAATTACTGTTGGAAATATCAATTTTTAAAAAAAAATTCTAAATGATTTTGGAAATAGAATTTTGAATTGCTTAAAATTATTTGATTTTTCTCTTGTTTCAAGTATTGGATATGAGATTTTTCACCCATATAATGCCCAATTTTTACTTATAATATATATCTTCGTTATTATAGTAATGTTTAATTTTAAGAATTTAAAGTTAACCATGAGGCTTTTAATATTTATTGTAAGCTCCCAGATAGTTTAATTTTCAAAAAGAAGTGTTTAAAAGATCTTAATTTGCTTAAAACTGACAGCTCCTCTTACATATAAACTTTATATGTAAGAGTATATATAAACTTTTATATGTATTTATATAAATATTATTTGATCACCAATTATATAATATTTACATTTTGAAAAGAATTACTGTAATCTTTGTAGAATTTACATGCAAATTTAATTAACACTATGGAATAAGCAAAAGTTTTGTTGGCTTTGTAATAATATTTCTACTAACTGCAAATTGGAAAATTATTGCTGATTATTTCTATTTTGGACCGCCTTACATTGTTTGGAAGAAATAAAATTTGTAGTATTTCAAAAAGAATATTTGTGGCACAATGTATGTTAAGATATATTCTAATTAATGTTAGTAAGATAAATATACTCTATTCTTTAGAACTCTGAGCTCTGTTTCTTTTTTTATTAAAATAAAAATAAAAAATTCCTTTTCTGTCTATTTTTTAATTTTAAAGAGAATTGCAAGTTTCTTTGAAAGCTCTTCAAGCTTTGGTTTTTAATTAGTCTAATATGTTAAAGCTATTCATGATAATTTAGAATCGAAAGTCGTGAAAACGAATGAATAAACTTCTGTTGTATCAGTTGTTTGACCCAACACACATTTTCTTGTTTCTGACTATTTCTTTCAGTAACTGTGAAGACTATTTCTCAAAGCTTTTCTTTTTTTACTTCAGAAAATTTAAGATAATAATCTTAATTATGCGATAGAATATGCATCAAGGGTAAATTTTGGTGAATTTATGTTTTATTTCCATATGGGGGGGGGCAGTGGTGTGTATGCATAACCCTCCCATAGACCAACATATTTTTAATTTTTGCCATAAAGATTACTCTTCTGGGCTTCTAACTATGTGTTTTTTAGATTTACCCCTTTGAGAGAGGTCTGTGTAAGCCATTATTTATATGTATTACATTTTTGAAAATTTTGATTTTTTCAGGAATTTTTAAAAAAGTTTTCTCATTTTCCATATAGTTCTAATAACACATTAGTATTTAAAAATCATAATATTTTGTAAGATTAATTTTATAGTATGACAAATATTAAACTAGATAATCTTTTTAATGAATTCTGAAAGAAGGTTACTCAGATGATAAAAGAGCACGAATCTCTTTCAAAATCAAGTTGGGTTGGGGGTATGATTTATTTCTATTGATTTTAAATATTTAATTCATGAATAGAATTTTATGTACTCATCAAATTATTTTATCCAAATTTAATCTAGATCTTTTCATATAGAGTTATTTGAATGTTGCTTTTTAAATCCATTCATGTCTCAGTTTTGCCTAATGTGGTGAGAGTGTGAGGTACCTCGAACATGATTCTTGTTTGATTGTTGTTCAGATTTTAGAAATTTACCTCCAAAAGAACTATTGTATACCTGTAGTATAATGTTTGATTAAATCCTATAACCCAAAAATTGATGAATTATTTTTTCTAATTTCTAATTTTTCTTGCCAGATGCAAACATATTAAATTGTATGACCCAGAAGATATGATAAAATAAATATATTTTATAAATACACTAGCTGTTACCCGCCCGCTTCGCTGGGTATTTCATGATGTTTTATAAATTTTTACTGCTTATATATATGTATAAATTATTGATATCTAAGTCCTAGCATTAAGAATTCGATTGATTTGAAAAAATATACTTATACCTGTAACTGTCACCTGTTGATAAAAAAAAGGGCAGAACTCATCTAATTTGTATTTTCTAAAAATCTCTAAAATTGAAGCATAGAATGATGTTTGCTCTTTCGTAACTCAAAAACCAAGTGGATTCCCACAAAACCAATTTTCGGTGGATTTCTACTCCGTAAATTGAACATGCAAGCCAAATTTCAAGTCTAAATCTAACAGAAAAAAGCAAAAGTTTTACTATAAATATCCCCGTAATCCCGTTGAGAGCCGTTTTCCAAAATAACCGCTCTTAGCGGATTTCAATTCAACAAAAGAAAAATGCAAACCAAATTGCATTATTATAGTCCTTGTAGCTCGAAAAAAGTTTTTTTTTTTATACGTCCCAGTAACCCCCCAGAACTTGATTTGCTTAAAATTTATTCTTAGTGGATCCCTATTCAACAAAAGAAACATGCTTAACAAATTTCAAGTATATGGGTCTAACAATTAAAAACAGGAATTTTTTTCTGTAACTCCTCTTGACCCCTCGCAAACAACTTTGGGGGTCAATTTTCATTTTACTCTTTTTTAGAGGAACTCTATTTCATGAAAGGAACATGCCTACCAATTTTCAAGCAGAATGATCAAGTAGTTTAAAAATGGAAATATTTATCGATTACGCCTCTTAATCTCCCGAAATTAAACTTAGTAGTTGATATTCGCGAAACCCATTTTGTAGCGGTTCTCTACTTTACGAAAGGAATCTGCTTATCCAAATTTCAAGACTGTACGCCTAACAGTTTAAAAATGGGGATAATTGTCTATAACGCCACTTGAGCCCCCGCAACGCCACCTCTGGGTCTGTTTTCACAAAAACCCATTCTGTAGGGGAATTGCACTCTATGAAAGGAATCTGCTTAGCAAAATTTGAAGACTGTGCGTCCAATTAATTATAAATGCAAACAAATTATCAATAACGCCCCTTGAACCCCCGCAACACCACCTAGGGGTCGATTTTCACAAAACACATTTTGCAGTGTATTTCTATCCTATGAGAGGAATCTGCTAACCAAATTTCAATATTGTGAGTCTAATAGTTTAAAAAAAGAATTAATTATTTATATCTGCCCTTAAACCCCGCAACACCCCTTGGGGGTCAATTTTCTCCAAAACCCGTTTTGTAGCGGATATTTCTCCATGAAAGAAACATTCCTACCAATTTTCAAGCAGGTAGGTCAAATAGTTTAAAAACGAAAATATTTATCTCTTACGCCACTTAATCCCCTGCAACGCCACTTAGAGGTCTGTTTTCACAAACCTTCTTATAGCTGATCTCTACTCTATGAAAGAAATCTCTTTATCAAATATAAAGACTGTGCGTCTAATAGTTTAAAAATGGAAATAATTATCTATAACGCCCCTTAAGTCCCCTCAACGCCACTTGGGGGCAATTTTCCCGAAACCCGTTTTTAGCGTATCTCTACCCTATGAGAGGAATCTGCTTACTAAGTTTCAAGACTGTACGTCTAATAACTTAAAAATAGGAATTTATAACGCCCCTTAAACCCCCCGCCCCCGCAACACCCCTTGGGGGTCAATTTTCCCAAAACCCATTTTGTAGCGGATATTTACTCCAGGAAAGAAACTTACCTACCAATTTTCAAGCCGGTAGCTGAAGTAGTTTAAAAACGGATATATTTATCTATTACGCCCCTTAATCCCCCGCAACGCCACTTAGAAGTCTGTATTCACAAAACCCGTTTTGTAACTGATCATTATTCTACGAAAGGAATCTATATATATCAAATTTAAAGACAGTGCGTCAAATAGTTTAAAAATGGAAATATCTATAACGCCCCCTAAGCCCCTGCAACGCCACTTGGGGGTCGATTTTCAGCAAACTCCTTTGTAGCGGATCTCTACTCTCTGAAAGGAATCCGCTTACCCAATTTCAAGATTGTACATCAAGTAGTTTAAACATGGAAACAATTATTATTAAAGCCCTTAACCCCTCGTACCGCCCCTTGCGTTTCGAATTTCGGAAAATCCTTTCTTAGCTGATGTCTACTCTATCAATGGAAAATGTGTACCAAATTTCAAGTCTGTAGGTTGAATAGTTCCAGAGATTTCGTGATTATCAGTCAGTCAGTCAGTCAGTCAGTCAGTCAGTCAGTCAGTCAGTCAGTCAGTCAGTGAGTGAGTCGCTTTTCTCCTTTATATATATAGATAAATTATTGATATCTAAGTCCTAGCATTAAGAATTCGATTGAATTGAAAAATATACTTATACCTGTAACTGTCAACCTGTTGATAAAAAAAAAGGACAGAACTCATCTAATTTGTATTTTCTAAAAATCTCTAAAATTGAAGCATAGAATGATGCTTTCGTAACTAAAAACCAAGTGGATTCCCGCAAAACCAATTTCCGGTGGATCTCTACTCCGTAAATTGAACATGCAAGCCAAATTTCAAGTCTAAATCTAACAGAAAAAAAAGAAAAAGTTTTACTATAAATATCCCCGTAATCCCGTTGAGAGCCGTTTTCCAAAATTACTGCTCTTAGCGGATTTCAATTCAACAAAAGAAAAATGCAAACCAAATTTCATTATTATAATCCTTGTAGCTCGAAAAAAGTA
>BMAO01013871.1:0-20530 GCA_019973975.1 Trichonephila clavata
AGCCATTTTAACTCATTTGGAATTACCAATTAATTATTATACGCATATTGCTGCAATGAACATAAAATCATTTCGCTAAAACAATGTCCCCCCCCCCTTCTTTTAAACCTAGAAACGATTTATAAAGGTCTATATTTTGTTTTTTATAAATGTTAAACTTAGGGTGCATAGTGATATCAGTAAGGAAGTTTTTAATTGTTTTTTTAGCCCAAACCTTATCAGGTATATATATATGCTGACAATGTTTTAAATTGATCGATTGGGTCATGGAGCAACACAGGTTTCTAATTTTACTAATTTCATGGTATTCAATTGTTATTTTATGCATTTTTTATACTAAGCAAATTTTTCAACATTTCTTTATTTTATTGCTGATCAATAAACTGAATCCAATAGTTAAATATTAAAAAAAAACCCCGAAATTTCGGAGATATTTATCGGATAAATTTTAATAAATAAGGTGTTGTTTGAATTCTTTTTTATAATCATCAGACAAATCTTTGAAAAACATGCCCTGCCTTTCCAAAAATTTATTAAATCCCGTCAGAATTTATTAAAAAATGTACAGCTCTTTCTAATATGAGATTGTTGTGATCGTTCCTGAGTTTCTCTCAATTTACTATCAAGCAAATTTTTTCTTGTTACACACATCCGAGCCTGTTTTGTATTTCGTTTTACATATGTTTCATTACTGAAATTAATACATGCATTTCTTTCATTCATCTCACAATAATTGAAATATATCATTAGAATACTAAAGTATATTATTGCGAATCTTTTATTTTGCAGCAATATCTTCTTTAATTTCAAATAAAACCCTCCCAAGATTAATAGTTCTACGGAATTTCATCCTTTTAGTAAAATAAAATATTAGTATAATAATATAAAATTATTTTAATGCATTTTTTTAAAAATCAGAACGATGTGATTGTCAAAAAGATCACCAAAGAAAAATAGAAGTCTTTATGCAAGTTTGAATAAGAGTAATAGTAGCAATTGAGACAGAGACATTAACAAACTTTTTTACGAGGTCCAATAAAAAGCTATCTTTCTATTTTAATGCGACTGATTTAATCTATCGATGTAAGATCGCTATTTATTATGTGAAGCCTCAATTCATCAATTAGCTGCAGGTTTTATATATTTCTGAGTCTTCAAAAGTTAGCACATCCGGAAAATTATTTTTTAAATAGTAATACAAAAGTATAAATCGCGAAAATATTAAGTATTAATAGTATTTTAAAAAGTTAATATTTGTTAAGCTGAGTATCAAGCATTATAAAAATAACTAGCAAAACCAAGAACTAAGTTATATTTTTGTCTGAAAACCCTCTTAGGATTCTAGTATAATTTATGTGGTTGAAGGAAACGATTTTGGGATGAACTTAGCTACAACAGAATCATTTATAATGGAAAGTAGCAAAGAAATAATTGACTTACATAATATTTCTAGGATTTCAAAACTGAATGAATACTTTATACCTTTTTTAAAAAAAGAAATACAGTTTCCCAATTTTCTTTACAAAACATGTACTGTTAAACGTTTTTTTCTTAAATGTATTTATGTTGCATGTAAATGTTAAAATTTTAATATAAATAACTATGCAACTAATGATTGTTTACTTATGGAACTTGTAAAAATTATGAAAAATCAACTATACAAGGTTTTTTGATTTAAGAAAAATTTATTACTTGTACCGCTTTGACATAAGACTGAATGCACCACCTTTTAAGCTACTTTACTGCACAAACCATTGTATTTTTCAAATGGTTTTGAATTATACCTACTGTATTAAAGTGTTGTGTAACTAATATTGTTGACAGTCTTAAAAAAAGTAGACAATTGATTGCTTTTAAAACTAAATAAAATATTAACTTATATTGCATTTCCCATCATATAAATATTACTTACTAATTAATTACACTACACAATCTTTAATGCTTTAGAAAGTCTTTCTCAACTGTGATGCAATTATAATGTATATGTCACCACAGCTGAAAATCCCATCTAGCACTTTTAAGATCAAAAAGTCATTCAAGACTTTCAGAGATGTAAGAATATTTACTTCATTCATCTGGTTGATACACAGAACACATATAAAGCAACCTGAAAAACTATAACTATTTAAAGTATTTATAAAACAAATAGTATATCAAAAACTGGTCCATTACTGGACAAAAAATAAATAAATCCTTATTAGTATATCTATACCATAAAAAAGGCAATCACATTATATCATTACTTTCACTACCAATTTCCTCATCGCCCATGAAATATAACATATGGATGAAATACCTGTTTCTAAATAGGCAAGGCAAATTTTCAAGGTCTATTCCTGTATAACAAATAGCACAAATATTATCAAAATGATGAATCAGTTATTATAAAGAATTGTTTACACATAAGTTAAAACATATTACTTACTTTAGTATATACTTTTGCTTGTATTGATAGCAAGCATTAACATCACCTGATTCTATATATTTTATATTTAAACACTTACCTGCAAAAAGTATACATGTATTTCCTAAATTTATATGTTCCAAAAGTATAAATCAATTTTTTTGCCTAAAATTTTATTAAGAATGAATGATATAAAAAATTACCATATTCCCATCACTTTCCAAAATTTGTGTGGTAACATTCAACTGCAATGGAATCTATCCTGCATGATTTTTAAATTATATGCTTCTAATATACTGTCATAAAGCCATTTGTGACAAAAATTTGGTTATTTTTGATAATTACTTACCTCCTCATCTGATATAAAAATATACAACTTTACCCCATAAAAACATAGCTAAATGTCTTGGAAAACATAAAACAACACTACAAGCATATATCAGGTGTTAAAGATACAGTTAAGTTTTTTTGCAAATAGTTTTTGAATTGAGTAATGCTGACTAGACTGAGCTTGAATGTTTTCTTTCTTGACAACTAAAAAAAGAACATCCCAGAGTTTTTCTTTTTATTTTAAATCCCTAATAGTTGGCTTAAATATTTACTGCTAGTTTAAATGCTGATTGGGAGGTAGGTACATGAGGATCAGGTAAATAATTCTTTAGTAATTACTTTTTACCTTTCTTTTACTGAATTGCATGTTGAGACAATTGTTCCTGAACTATTTTACCTTGCAAAAAACAATTCAATACTACAAATAGAAGTTCAGTTTCCTGGTTTTTCTTATGTCATTACATATTTCTTTGACGGAAGACCCCACGCCACACTTTCTATCTGAGATATGGAAAGAAGTATATTCAATTTTCAACAACATGGAATCTCTCAAACAATTTAAGAATGAACTTTAATATGTTTACATGGTGCATGATTATCTGAGCATTCACATGTATACCAAGCTGAACATGATAATTTTACACACCTGTAATGGCATTGATCACACACACAACCTCTTTCTGAAATGCTTCCATAATCTTTTTAACTACATAAAATACATCTCCATTAGTCTGCAATTTTACAAACCAAGAATTTGTTGCCTGGTCATAAATATCTGTCAGGAATTTTTAATTCATTTTGAAATGGAAATAGGTTGTGAGGTTATAAACTGGGGAGAGTATCATTTAAAATTCTATAATGTGCTAAATATGTGTCATGCTGTATTTTCCACAAAATATCTGCTTGACAGTTAAATTTTCATTTTAAAATAATTGGACATTCATGTACTGTGAAAAGATTAACAATATATATTTTTAGCAGTATTGGCATGCAGAAGTAGATGACGTGACTTATACTATTGGTAGGCTGAATTACAATAATTATCATCAAAATATTTATTGAAAGCAGGCTTTTTATCAGTCGATGCAATTTTAAAATTTTCCATTATTTGTTTACATCTTATTGAACTTATTCCTTCCAAAAGAGCTACTAGAGAAATTTCCCTTCGCATTTCAAAATTGGAAAACAAGATCATTTAACAATTTCTTCCAAGTGCATTGAAGGTGCCAATTGCAAAGCCAAACACTATTCCGAAATATGTTTTAAAAGCATGTGAAACTGTTTGGTCATCATTGGCCGTAATGCAATTAATTTTTAACTGGGCACCCTTTCTCTCTGAATGTTCAAACACAATACATATTTCCTGTATTTAATTTATTAGTAATAACATGAGCAACAGAGTAAAGCATTCCTTATTAGTCAAGTACAATTAAACTTCTATTAACCGAATACATATTCTAATACTGAAGATTTTTCAATACCCATTTCAAGATTAGCTTTAATGAACTCTATACAAGTTTTATAAACCAGTTGAAATGCTTGATTATGCTTTGAAAAATATATTATACTGATCCCTTAATAGTCTTTATAAAGAGTGATTCTACCAAGATATTCCATTAATAATTGGAATACAGAATCTTTTCGATATTTCTATACAACTAGTTTTTCTTTTATATGTCTAGGAAGCTTCATATGTTAGCAAATGTGTTAAATATCTAAATCTACAATTTTACTCATGATATGCAAAAGGTTAAGGGAAAGTTAAATCTAAACATATTGTGTAGATCTTTACATGTGACTTGTATAAAAAATTTTTGCAATAGATAATACATTCCAATAATGATTTTTTTCTTACTTTAATTAAATAAATGTATTTTCTTATTAAGAATAGCGTTATTACCTTTGGTTGGATCCTAGCAGGGCACCCTTCTTTTACAAGAACACCTCCAGAAAATTTGTATTTTCTATTATTATTCTCACAATCATTTAAAAATTTAGCCAAACAATTTACCTCATATATTTACGCTAATTTTTCATAACAATCAATAGAACTTTCGATTTAACGACAAGAAAAAGTTTTACACTCACGAGATCCGCCAAGTGGGCAATCACCCAGCAGGAACTAAAAAAAATAATGAATCTACTACAATGGTAAATACCTGGAAATTTTAAAACGTATTATTAAAATATTATAAATAATCAAAGCATAAAATTTTTACATTCACGTGATTCGAGAATCGAGCTTTTACACGGCAGAAGCTAGAAAGTCGATGAACGGAAAATGTTAATTACATCAAATCAAACACAAAATAAAATAAAAATACAATATAAAAAGAGTAAAATAATAATAATTCAAAATTATGAATCAAAGTTTTTAGTTGTTCACATTAGTTAGAAATTCCATAAATCAGCAAAAATGTTTAAATGATGGAAAACTTAACAGGAAATTGATACAATATAAAAACTGCAAAAAAATGTAACAATCAAACATTATAATTCAAAGTTATAAAATACCTAATCAATAAATCTCCCCGCTAGAATTTTATATACGAACCTTTCAGCACGAGCGCTATAGCAAGAATGATTTTAGTAGGTTCAATTAAGCCAACGATGAACTTGGCGATTTTCAAAAAGAGGCCAAAAATATCAAAGTAACCCATACTTGTTTGTAGATTATAGGAATAGGTGCTGCCAACGACTTTGCGCATTACACGTCCGGGCTTGTTTGTTCCTTTTATCTGTCACTATCTGCTCTCGGCGGTAGCCGAACGCTTAACTTTTATGTACGAGTATCATAATGTCCCGTCCTCAGTAGAATAAACGAATGATTTTCTTGAAAGACGTCTAGTCTTATTTTGACCAAAGTTACTCAGCATCTGGTAGATGCCCCCTGCAACTGAATTTCTAGAATCTAGTTCGACTTTGCTTTCGAAGATAGTGGCGTCCGCGGAAAGGACTCGAGTACTTTGAATTTTTGATATCGAAAATGAATTTAAATTCTTTAAAAGCACAACGAAAAGGACTGAGGACGGCTTTTTCTAATTGTTTGAAGAAAATCGAATCGGAATTAGCACATGAACTCTGCAATTTACAGACACTTTCGGTTTTGAAAATTCAATTCAACGATAAATTTGCGAGAATGGACACTTGCCAGAACGCGATTTCAGAAACAATTTTGCTGTCTGATGATGGGGAGAGTTTATTCGCCGAAGATTTGGAAGATGCTGAAATCTACCGAGAAAAGTTCTTGGAACTTACTACCAAAATAGAACTGAAGTTGCAAGAGTGTACTGCTCCGAGCAATAAAGAATCAAGAAAATTTAAACTCCCGAAAATCGAACTAAAAAAGTTCAATGGAGAGACGAAAGAGTATTTGACCTTTTGGAGCCAATTCCAAAAGATACACGAAGATAGAGGAATTGCTGCAGAGGATAAAATGCAGTATTTGTTACAATCGATGGAGCCAAGGTCCAAAGCAGAGAGATTAATTCTAAGCTTTCCTGCTACTGTTGCAAATTACCCAAAGGCGACAGATCAACTGAAAGAAAGATTTGGACGAGAAGACTTATTAGTACAAATTTACGTTAGAGACCTGTTAAATTTGGTTATGAAAAATGCTGCTACCGGAAGAGCGAAGACAGATTTACCCTCGCTTTATGATGAACTTGAAAGTAAATTGAGATCCTTGGAGAGCCTGGGGAAAACTCAAGATAAATACGGAGATTTTCTGACGCCCTTTTTTTAGTGAGGCCGCGGTGGCCGAGTGGTCAAGGCATCGGATCATGGCTAGCATGTCATGAGTTCGAGCCCAGTACCACTGAAGATCCGCCGTGTAGTGGAGCGATGCACGTTAAATCTGTCGAGAGCTCAAACGTCCTCCCGTTGGTGTGGTAGTTAGGAGAGGGGGGTGCCAGCTCAGGTGTTGTCCTCGTCACTTGACCATGGTTCAAAATTACGCGGACCGTCCCCAAAAGCCCTCGAAAAGCTGAACAGTGGGACGTTAATATTCATTCACTCACTGACGCCCTTAGTGGAGAGCTGTCTGCCTGAAGAAGTGTTGGTCGCCTGGGAAAGAAACAGAAATCATCGATCAGAATCCAAGAGGGATCCCGTTCTTTAGAACAGTTGATGAACTTTCTTCGGCAAGAGGTGAAAGGAGAGGAGATGGTTCTTTTGGCACGTACCGGCATCACCCACCAGAATCCACGAAAAAAGGATTATTATACAACACAGGTAAATAAGTTAGAAACGGCGGCAGCTTTTATAAATATTCCTAGGAAAATTATTAACAGGGAATTCTGCAGAATTAGAGTCCGGTTTAACTGCCGTAGAAACCAAACTGGGTTGGACAGTATTTGTAAAGGGTTCAAGTGTAAAGGATAATATTTTAAACAACATTATCCATGCATTCTATGAACATACCAGTTAATAAACTTTGGGAACTTGAGGTTTTAGGAACATCCAGTCCTACTGGAATTGAAAAACGGAAAGCTGAACTTAGCTTAAATGATTTTAATAATAAAATGAAAATTGATTGGGACAGTGAATTGTCTCCTAATGATGTAAATGTATTTTTAAAAGGGTTTAGAGATAGCTTACACTATTAAAATCCGAAGGTAAACAAACATATCTATCTATGTATGTATCTGTGTCTATCTTCTCACGAACCGTACGACGCAGAAAGTCATGGAAGGTACCAAAAGATCGGGAATTTTCCGGGGAAGCCGTATTGCCCATTTATATTCCGAATGTTGTAATTAGTTGAAAAGATATTAATTAAAAAACTTAAAACGCCTAATTGTTGTACTCCTGCCGGTTGTTTACTTGGCGGGACTTCCATTCCGCTTCGGCCGAGCGGTAATCTTACGTTTTCCACCATTTTAAATTTGCCATCCAATTTTCGGTGTTGAAATCAGACAAAAAATAATTACAGAATCGGAAAGATCATTTATTTCGCCACGATACGGTATGATTTTTTTTTGTAAAATAATGATATTTTCTATTTTTTTTCGAATTTTTTAAAATAGTGTTAAAATTGAAGCGTTTTTATGAAAATTATTTCTAAATTGTAGGGTATGAATTTGTTTTCGTGTTCTTAAATCGATATTCTACACTAATTAACTTCAACCCTTTCTCTTTTAGATCCATTCATTTAAAAAATAAAATGACCAAAACTTTTTTTCTGCGATTTTTTAAAATTACTCGAAATTCTTACTCGACATTGAATAACTTCGTTATTTATTAAAAATATTGCACGAAATTTTTTTTCGTGTGTAAAGCGATATTTTCCGTAACATATACGAAGATTGAAAAAATTTCTTTAAAATTACGGATTTTAGAAAAAAATTTGTGATATTCGTAAACTGCTGTTTTTCTGAGAAATAGCTTAAACAGTAGTTTTTGTACATTTTTTTTATTTCAAAGTACGTTATTTTTGCAAATAGTTTGTGAAATTTGAGATCATTAACTTAAAAATTATGCCCTAAAAATGAAGGTAATGATTTTTAAAATAATTAAAAATATGCGATTTTACATTTAGCCAAACATTGGCGTCGAAAATAAAGATTTTTGACCTGTTTCGCCGTCGACCGCATCTAACTCAAGGGTTACACTAAAAATTCTGCCTTAAACAGAGGGAAATCAGTAACTTTGGCGAGTAAAAAAAAATGCGAGTGAAAAAGTTATTTTTCTTTCAATTTTCGTCAATTTTTCTCTTTATATAATTTTCAAAATTAAATAATTATATATGTTGGATTAAGATGAAAAAATGCATTCAATGCATTTCTAAAATTCATTTAAAATATTTATCAGTATCAAAATTTTTGTTCTCTTTCATGAAACTTATAGTTTACTTTAAAATAACGCCTAATGTATATTTCTTTTTTTGACATATAATTTCATAATAAAATCGAAGAATTTGCCCATTTCGAAACTTTTTTTTGCATAACTTCCTTACAAAAAAAAGTTAATGCTCATATTATATATTCTTTATTATTAATTGCGTGTTCTTAATATGTCATAAATCAATACATTTTTAGCGATACATTTAAATGTAATCTTCAATCGAAATCTTTCAATAGTTGCGAATATCCTGTGGATCCCCTCAATTTAAAATTAATTTCAATTTGAACCTACCATTCATTATTATTGCCTATTTTCACATTCTGCTACGGGTCTGTGTGGCGTAGTTGGATAGCGCGTCGCTTCCGCCAGGCAGATATTCATATGTCTGGGTTCGAATCTAGAGAATTCGATTTTGTTCATTTCTGCTTATTTTTCCCACCCCGTAAATTAATTCTCTCTTCTTCAATGATTGAATTCACTTGCTGCATCCCCACTTTCTCCAAATAAGTTTTTAGTTTGTATGCACTAAACATACAATACCTGGTCAAGATACATAACCAGTAGAAATTGTGAATGGAAATTTTATGCAAGTATTCATTTTTATATATATTGTATTGATTTTTTTCTATCTTATTTGCAATTCATTGTGTTGTAAAAATAAAATTCATTTTCATAAATGGATAAATATTTATTATTATTCAAAAACTTTCATATTAATTCAATCCAATATGTTAAAAGAAGCGAATTTTTAAATTTTTTTTACAAGTTTAACTTGTATTTCGGAGCATTCTATTGTATATAGATAAATTATACTACTTTTATAATTTATATGTAATTCAATAAGAAGAAAAATATATTTAAAACTGAGGATAATTAAATTGAATTTCTGAAATTCTTGCACCTTTTCTGAGTAAACATTCCCTTAATAATTTTTAAAAAGTAGATCAACATGTGTTAGGCACTTTACACAAAGACACGTTTAAAAAAGTATTGAATTTGTTGTTAAAAATTGTAGATCTTCCGCACCCAGTGCTCGAAATGAGCTTAAACCAGCACTGTTTGAAACACAAAGTATTTATATATAAAATAATAATACTAACTTTAGCCATAGAAATCCCCAGGTTTGTAAAAAATAACTTTTTTCAGTTTTAAATTGGGGTACAGTTTAACAAGTTTGAGTCTTATTGCACAACTTTAAAGTACTAAAATATAGTACTATAATATATTATCATGCAGTTAGATACATCATGGGAATATTCAGTTTTATCTGCAATACTTGAAAAATCAGAAGTCTAATTGCAGTATTAGCTGAGGGCGATTTTTAGATGCATCATTTTGAGTAGTGTTCCATCTCTTCAAAATATTGTTTTTCACAGCAACCTGAGAACGTTTGAACCACCAAGAAAAAATTAATGATAAAGCTTCCAAGTTATATAAACTATTTTTAAAACAAAAATTAGCTTTGAAAACAATCTTAATTAAGTAACTATGAGAATTCAAAACAAAAGCAGAAATACTTTTAGTAATGAGAACTGAAATAATTAACTATTTCAGAGTTGATTGGGCTCAAAAATATTTTTCTTTCAATTTAAGAGTGGAAAACTGCTTTAAAATGAAACCAAAACCTAAGCTCTTCAAATATCTTTAAAACTAATTTATTATCAAATCTGAAATTTGGTGGCAAGCTTCTCAATGATATGGGCCATAAGAAAATGTCAAAATTGTTTTTGAAATGTTTAGCACATTGTGTGGCCTTAAAATAGTATGATTTGTACCAATACATTATGAAGCTTTAAAGATATGTTGTAAAATAATAACATTTAGAACTTTGATAGTCTTAATAATGATCACCTACAAATGTTTGAATTTTTTTTATATAAATCATTGTCCCATGAAAAAAAAACGAATCATACTAAATATGGGATTAATTTTAGAAATTGTTTGAAACATGCTAAATTATTTTCATGAAAATTTTTACATTTTGGAGCATACAAAATTTTTGTTAGCTAGTTAAATTAGTAATTAAAATTATTTAACTTACATCATTTATCAACATTTAATTTTAATATTACATGATTTTATACAAGTGAAGCATGTAAAAATTTTATTTTTTTAATTAAAAAATTCATTGTAATTTAAAAAATGCATTTTCATATTCTTTTGAAACACTATCAGTGACATTGCTTCATTATGTATTTATGAAGAAAAAAATTTTTAAGATGTATTCCAAAAGAGTATTTTTTTGGTCAGTTTCAATCTTTATTTGCATTAATATGGATACATAAAATTGAAACATTGTTATTGTACACCAATTTTTTAAACAACTGTTCTATAAAAATTCCCAAGACATAGTAAGATTTTTCGAAATATATGATGAATCTGTAATGAAATAACACATTTGCCAGCTTTGATTGTCTGACTTTACTTAGTAATTATCATTTACAAAGGTTTGAAATTTCTTTTAGAAATTTCCCTTTAGACTGTCTTCAAAGTTTAAAAAAGAAAATACTCTTATACTATTAAGTTAAGAAAGGAATCATATTAATACACAATTTTTAGGAATAATGATTAAATTTTATTGGATTATTCTTTATTACAATTATTTCTTAGGAGTTATTGAATTGCATATAAATTGTCTAATTGATGTAAAGCAAACAAATATTTCCTTACAATTTTAAAAAATAAAAGAATTATTAACATTAAAAACTTTGATGTCCTAATAATAATACTGAAATGAGTTTTCAAGAACAGCAAAAAGGAAACTTTATATGAATATTAGAAAATAACAGTTAAATTCACAAGCTTTTTTGTAATTACAAGAAGTTTCTATGTAAAAAAAAACATAATCAATGTCACAAATTCGGTAAGAAATAAATACCTGCGCTTACTAAGAATGGGTCAGGAGCAATGAAAACTTAAAACAATCCTTAGAAATGCCACAACACTAGAATTTACGAAATCCCAGGAGGTCTTCACAGCACTCAGACACAACTAACAGTGTCTAGAAATACAAATAAGCAATATATTCAGGTAACGGTTATACATTTACATGGAATCTCTTATTATCCAATCATCATAATAAATTGAATAACAGTCTTTGGTCCTATTCAACAGCCGAAGTATTAACTAATCGCTCTTGCTGACAGACATTGTAGACAAAACAATGTTTTGTTTTGGCGAGCCACTCCCTATTTACAGTCTGCACGAATTTTTCTAGGAAAACTCGCTTACATGATGATTTGTGATATTAGTAGATTTATCCAATGGACTCCATACACCTGACGTTATAATCACGTGTTAGTATACAAAACAATTAGCCACGTTTTTGATTCGACAGAGTATTTCGGCGCCATTTTCGGATTTGCATCTTTTCTCATTCCAAAATGAAATACTGTAGCGTATTAAATTCCTTTAATGCAAAAGAAAAATCTGACTGCAGGAAAAAAACATTTTTCGGTTTCCACTAAAAAATCCATATTTATTAAAAAAAGTCGTTAAAAACTTGGATAGAATTAATTTCAAGCCCTCTAACCATTCATCAGTGTGTTCCGATCATTTTTTATGTATCAGCCTTTCACCAACAGAAGGCAACTGAAACCAAATTCAGTTCCCACAAAATTCTCTTTTTCAGAACCACCATCTACCCAGAGAAGGAATAAATCTTCAGTATCACAGAAATTAAAAGATGTTCAAAAAGAAATTTCTACTGAAATGTAAGTACTTTTGTTTCCTTTTCAATATTTTGTTTTTATCAAATGCGCCGATGACATTCAAAGTTTTAAAGAATCTGGAATATTTTCTGAGCATTTCGAATTCGAAGAATTTTAATTTTACAAACATACACAGATCAGGGTACCACTTATGTGACCTATTATTTGATTACCTACGTTATTTTTTTCCAATTCCTACGAATACTTCACACTTTCTCCATATTTATTTATCTTGTTTAAATTTTCAATTGTTAGAAAAGTACATTTTAAAGCGAACGATTGAGCTGAAATTTTATATACGCACTTATTTTGGATGACAATACAATAACAAAACAATAATTAATAAAAATTGATTAAAACCAATTATTCTAAGAATTATAAATACATCCATGTTGGCATTATTTTTGGCGACATAGCGACCATTTTGGCGACTTGTGTCAAAACTTCCAAAGGTTTTTTTCCCTCAGGTTTTAAAACATTCTACATGATTGTTTTGGATAGCAATACAATACTTTAATGAAAAAAAAAATATAAATTAATTGCCACTTAATATTCTGATTCTGTCATATGTATACACATATTTATATTAATTGTAACTATTTAATAAAAAGTAACTAAAATGAACTATTTCTTTGCTGACCTAAGAAGGAATTGATTTAATTTTTTTTAATATTACTCGTTTTTGTTACTTTAAGATTATTTTTGACAATTTTACAATAACTATAGACAAAAATTTGAAACTGAACTGTCTTTGTAAAGAAATTTGTTCTGTTAAATTTTATTGGAATAAAATCTCAATCTTAAATTTTGCCATCCATTTAGTAGCAATATAAAACAAATTTTAATTTATTGAAATATATAAAAATGTCATCATAATTTTGTGCATTTCATTTCCTAACTATGTGTATAATGTTTTTTTTTTTTTATTTATAATGTTTTCTATGCTGAAGGCATTTGAAATTTTATTGTACTGTATGTTGAAAAATGTGTTGACTTCAAAGCATTTCAATTTTGCAGACATGAAGAAACGAATAAGGGTACTACTTCTCGGACCTATTCTAAATGTTTTGTAACTGATGAGTAAGTATGTAGTTGATCTCACCTACATTTTGTCTTTTCTCTTTATATAATTACTTTCACTAATTTAATAAGCATGATTGATAAAAATTTGAAACTGAATTGGCTCAGCAAAATTCATTGTTTTGTTAAATTTTATTGGAACAAAATTTCAAACTTAATATATATCTATAACTTTTCTATGCTAGAGTCATTAGAATTTTTATTGTACTGTATGTTGAAAAATGTGTCGACTTAAAAAGCATTTCAATTTTGCAGACACGAAGAAACAAATCAGGGTTGTACTTCTGGGACCTACTCTGAATGTTTTGTAAATGATGAGTAAGTATGCAGTTGATCTAACCTACATTTTTTCTCTTATCTCTTTATATAATTATTTACACTGATTTAACAAGTATGATAGATAAGAATTTGAAACTGGATTGGCTCAGCAAAATTCATTGTTTTGTTAAATTTTATTGGAACAAAATTTCAAACGTAATATATATCTATAACTTTTCTATGCTAGAGTCATTAGAATTTTTATTGTACTGTATGTTGAAAAATGTGTCGACTTAAAAAGCATTTCAATTTTGCAGACACGAAGAAACAAATCAGGGTTGTACTTCTGGGACCTACTCTGAATGTTTTGTAAATGATGAGTAAGTATGCAGTTGATCTAACCTAAATTTTTTCTCTTATCTCTTTATATAATTATTTACACTGATTTAACAAGTATGATAGATAAGAATTTGAAACTGGATTGGCTCAGCAAAATTCATTACAAGTTACAAATACAAGTAAATTAATGAAGTTCATATGTACTTTAATAAATATGCATTCATTAATTTATAATGCTGGATGGTGAAGAACGTACAATATATTTTGATAATTTGTGCGATTCCTATTTCATTTTTGCAGAAATGAGGAAATAAATCAATCCAATACCTATGCCAATGTGCATGATCATATAGAAATTGAGAAGTAAGCATCTATCTATATTCTTAAAATACTGATTTCATTAACTTTTCCCAATATTAAAAAAATATTTATGATAAAAGAAAATTTCTAAATATCAATTATATTATTTTACAACTGACATTTTAAATTTCATGTAATTTTTATTTTACGTCTTTATAAGTTTAAAATTCATAAGTAGTTACATATACATGCATAATTATGTAAAATTTACAAAATAAATTTAATACAGGGATGGTGAACGCTATGTTCTGATTAAGGCAAGCACGTTCCATTCCTTCCTGGATGAGCTTGCCTTTTACAAAAAGGAATTAGAGAAGCAGAAGGCTATTGTTAAGAAAAATAAATTCATCGCAAATAATATAACAAACAATTTGCATATGAAAACCTTAACAGGGTTTCATTGCAAGAGATTTTTTAGTGTATATAATGTTTTAAACATTGAAAATTCCTTAATGTCTACCCAAAATATTATTTTGAAACCCATCGATATGTTTTTTATGTTTCTGGTAAAATTAAGGACAGGTATGTCCAATAGATTATTAGAAATTTTATTTGAACTATCCATAGCAACAATATCTCGAATTTTTAATCTCGTTACAACAGTTCTTTATGAAAAATTTAAATCATTAGACACTTTCCCAACAAAGAAGACTGTTTTGGAAACAATGCCAAAACCTTTTTTGGTAGAGAACAAAAATTGTAGGGTGATAATTGACTGCACAGAATTTCCCATTCAAAAACCCAGCTGTCCTTTACAGCAACAAATGACATTTAGCTATTATAAAAATTGCAATACCTTGAAAGGCATGATAGGTATTATGCCTTCAGGGGCGATTTGCTTTGTATCGCATTTACATTGTGGCAGCATTTCGGACAAGGAACTTTTCCTCCGAAGTAAACTGATGGATCATCTTGAACCAAATGATGTTGTAATGGCTGATAAAGGTTTCTTAATTGAAGCAGAGTTAGCCAAAGTAGGATGTAAATTAAAATGCCCTCTTTTTTTTAAAAAACAAAATCCAATTTCATGCTTCGGAAACTGTTAGAAATAGCAAATTATCCAACAAGAGAGTTACTGTAGAAAGAGCTATTTCACGAATAAAGCAATATAAATATTTTGAAGGGGCTTTACCATTTGAAAGTTTACACAATGTTGACAGTGTTTTTTTTATAACATGTATGTTATGTAACTTTCATGACCCTTTAACGAACATAACGTAAGAAAGCACTTAAAATAATATTTCACTTCTACAATTTAATTATTCTATGTACACATACAAACACATTCATAAAAATTTTCAGTACTTTAATTTTAACATTTCCAAACAGAAGCATTAAAATAATTCTTAGTAAGATATTTAGAAGCAACATTTTGTTTTTTATTCTTTCATAAATTATACGAATACTCTCGCCAACTAAAACTGAGCTCCATTCTCACTATTTTTGTCTTAACAAAAGAAACCTCTTCTGAAAGGATTTTTGATAGATGTAGACTTCTACAAGAATTTAAATACTTCAAAGCATATTTGTGTTTATTTTAAATTAAGTTATATGGAGAACATATAATGTTTAGTTAACTTAAATTTTACTTATTTTACACATCTCCATAGTAGTTAACAAAGGTACCTCAGTATTTAACTATCTAAAATTAGAGTACAAGAATCTGATAAGTAATCATACACATATGCCATATCGAAAACAAATACATATATATAACTTATTTCACTTAATAATTTTAGAATATTACAGGGGGAAAAAATTTCAATTCACTACAGAAATGGAAAAATAATTTAATTTACTACAGCTGCATTAATGTTTATACATGATGATGAATCAAGTACCACTTTCAAACATTAGAAATCAAAATTATCATTTACCATTTGTAAAATTACATGTAAAAAAAAATTGTGGGACATTTTGAAACTCTTTATTCAATGCACTATTTTAGGCATAAGATATAATTTATTGTGAATTGAATTCCAAATATGGTTATAAATTAAAGCATTAAATTTTCTAATTAAATTGTGTGTATAATAGAATATAAATTAGTGTCCATATATTGAATATAAAAATCCTGCTCACTCTTACATGATCAAAATAAGTCATTTTTAAATCCATAATTCTTTTACAAAAAATAAAAATTTTAATATATTTGTATGGTATCTTATTACACATCTGTTTTTCAGAGTTTGACTGTAGTATAAATTTTTTTACTATGTATAACAAATATGTATTTATTTGTATTAGCAAAATTTGTAGAATTATAATTATAGATTAGCTTGTTTTATATATATCATTAGATTTATTTTTACATAAATATAAAAATCTAAAAGAGTCATGTATATTGACATTATCCTGCTTCTTAATCCTGAATAAATTTGTTCCATTGAGTTAATTACAAATATTGACCAACGAAGAATACTTGGATAAATTATATGGTATTTTTCAAGAATTAAGATTATGAAACCAAATATGGCTTTATGTACACACATTTGATTCTGTGGAATGTTGTTGCAATATACAGCCTATAGTGGGAACTGTTCCTGCTCATGTTTGAACGCAGTAACAATAATATAATTTTTTAAAGTTCTTGATGTATTTTTGTTGGTGAATTTATTTCGCAGTTTAATACATAAGCTCCAAATTTTGGGATGGTATGAGTACTGACTTAGCATTTCTTTGACAAACTTTAATGTAATTTTATATTTTGCCCAAGTATGATTTGGGGAACTGAAAAGTTTATTGAAATTTAGAATTGTCTTGGTAAAACAATGTTATAATTAGTTAATTAACTTCCTCATAAGTAGTAGAAACTGTGGTTTTTTTTATTAGAATGGAACTCAATTTATTCATGACAAACTTTGGTAACTTGTTGATGTAATAATGATTTTAAATATGTAATGATATATTTTTACATGTTAAACTTCAGAGTGAGAATTCTGTATATTTTTTCCTGGTGTCACTTTATTTTCCATTTATTTTATGTATAAATATATTTATATATAAAAGGATACACTCTCTCTAGCTACACATTAGTAATAACAAAATAACATGTTAATACATTTCTCCAAATAAGTTTTAACTTTGCATGAAATGGAACTGGAGTGTTTAACACTAAACATACAGTATCTGGCCAAGAGAAAACCAGTAGAAATTGAGAATGGAAATTTTATGCAACTATTCATTTTTATATATATTGTATTGAATTTTTTTCTATCTTATTTTCAATTAATTGTGTTTTAAAAATAAAATTCATTTTCATCAATGTGTGGATAACCATTTATTATTAATCAAAAACTTTCACATTAACTCACTCTAATATTAGATAAACAAAAGCTTACAATGTATACTTTTTAAAAAATTTACAAGTTTAACTTGTATTTTGGTGTCATCTATTGTTTATGGATAAAGCATACTATTATTTTTATAAATTATATGTAATGTAATAAGAAGAAAATATATTTGAAACTAAGGCAATAATTTTCAAAAATTCAATTTATTTATCATCTTTTCTGAAACATTCTCTTAACATTGTATATTAATTTTAAAAAAGAAGACCAACATGTTAAAGGCACTTTATACAAAGATAATTTTAAAAAATATTTAATTTGTCATAAAAAATTTTTAATGCAAACTTTTTATGTAGTTTATACTAGCATTAATAATATTAATTTGTGATCCAAGTGCCACATACCGATGCATTATATTTAGTAACCCAGATTTTAAGGTGCAATTCCCAATAGGAAACTAGTTTTAACTAGCTGGACACAATGGGAGGTAGTGGACTTGACAGCAAGATAACGGAAAACCTTTGACATAAAGAGTTGATTGTGTTCCAAAATATTTTTAATTTAATTTAAGAGTGGAAAACTGCTTTATATAAAATGAAATTGAAAGCAAAACCTAAGCCCTTCAAATATCTTTAAAACTAATTTCATTATGTACCCGTGCGAAGAGTATTTTTTTTAAAGATGTATGCCAAAAGAGTTTTTTTTTTGTCAGTTTTAAACTTTATTTGCATTAATATGGATATATAATGTTGACACATTGTTATTATATACTAATTCTTGAAACAACTGATTTATAAAAATTCCCAAGACATAGTAAGATCTTTCCACATATATGATGAATCTGTAATGAAATAACACATTTACCAGCATTGATTGTCTGACTTTACTTTGTAACTATCATTTATAAAGGTTTGAAATTTCTTATAGAAATTACTGTCTTCGAAGTTCAAAAAAGAAAATACTCTTTCACTATTAATTTAACGAAAAGATTCATAAAAACATAACTTTTAGAAAAAATTAAATTTTATTGGATTATTCTTTATTATACAAATTATTTTTTATGAGTTATTAATTTACATATAAATTGTCTGATAGATGTAAACCAAACAAATATTCCATACAATTTAAACAAATAAAACAATGAATAACATTAAAATGTTTGATATCCTAGCATTACTGAAATGGATTTTGAAGAACAGCAGAAAGGAAATCTTTCTGAATATTAGCCTGAATTAACTGTTATTTTCTATTTTTCATTAAAAAAAATATAATCAATGCCACAAATTTTCTAAGAGATAGCTTTGCTTACTAATAACGAATTAATGTATTTCAGTCCATCACAGGCGTGGCTAGTCCCAGATGGGCCCGTATCAAAATGTCTTGCACACGGTAAGATTCTAGCACGATCCACTTATTTTGTCAAATTTTTTGGCGATAAAGGTTACTATATAGTAATTGTACCATTTCCTTCAAAAGCAAGATGGACTTGAGACCCCAAGGGAAATGGCAACCCTAAAAATTTATTAAACATTTCGATTTGTTATGACTAATTTCGAAAAAATGGTCAGTTTTGCTTCTAACGTCTTGCGCAAATGTTGTTTGCCCATGTATCGGTTTTGAATAGAATGGCTGCTGAAAGGAAAATTGCTTGAAAGTGAGTGAGTGAGTGAACATTTTAGTTGCTTTGTTCAGCTACACAAGGGCTTTGGACGACGGACCTCGTAATTTCTTGAAAAGAGGTTGATGTTTTCTCTCATTATTGCATCTCGCAACGATTTTTTTTTTCTTTCTGTTTTCTTCTTGAAGTAATTTTAAAAACCATGTTTTTCTTTCCTGAAGCTCGACGAATGGATATTTTTTTCTTTTGAGTGAAAGAGGCAAGAAAGAAATGTTTGTCCTTTGTGAATGAGTGAACGATTGAAAATGCTTCGGCATGTATGTCCGAAATATGAAAACAATTTGTGTTTGATAGAAATGGAGATCGTTATTTCATCAGCCTAAAATATTCATATCTGATCCCCCCACACACACTGTTGCTTTTCAGAAGTGAGATTTTTCAGTTTTTCTTGTAGAAGCCGTTTTAGAAACCCCATTTTTTTTTACCAAATAACACGATGAATGGATTTTCCTACGAAAAAAAAGGTAAGAAAGTAATAATTTCTTTTTGTATGAATGAAGGATTTGATGTAATCTTGGTATAGATGTACGGAATTTGGAAAGAATTTGATTTCTTATTTTTGATTTTATATTTCCTATGATGTTTTTCTATGTCCTTTGAATTTTTCACGCAAGAATTGCCTTGCATCATGGATTGTGAAATAAGTAGATTTCTTCAATAATTTCGAGATGCATTGATATGGTCACCAAAATGATGTCCAGAGTTTCCTTTGAATCGCCATTAAATATGATGAACGGCGTTACGTGCGAATATATTACAATTTTAACATTAAATAAATACAACATAAAGTAATATTAACGCGTATTACACATTCATAATTAAATTATTTACACTATTTTTAGCATTCGTTGCACAAAATTTATAACAATATATATATATATAAAGTAAAAGCAACAATGAAGCACGAGATTGTTGTGTTTGACATTCCACAAACATTACTTGTTATGTACACTTGTAAAAATAATAATAGCAATACGAAGTAAAAAAACAAAGTACGAGAGTTTTTTTGTTTGCTTGTTTCAGTTAGGTGAGAAACAAATATTATTAGATCATAATGTCGTATGAATTTAGTCCATTGCAATATTATACATTTTATAACAAGTAATATAAAAAAAAATTTACGTCATTTACTTTTTATTAAATAAAATATGTACATATGACAAAATCACAGTATTAAGTGACAAAAATTAAGTTAAAGTTAAGTTAATTAATGGATTAATATTTGAAAAAACTGTAT
>BMAO01013872.1:0-65309 GCA_019973975.1 Trichonephila clavata
TTAAGGTTGAGGGTAACCGTTTGAATTTCATTCGTCACAATCAGAGACACTGCGAGTTGAATCGTATTTGGGTCTTGCTGACCACGTGAATGCTCTGGCTACCGAAGCTGGCATGAAGGCAGGTGTTACCCTCATTCTGCCATCAAGTTTCATTGGAAGTCCTAGAGCAATGCAACAGAACTTTCAGGATGCCATGTCGGTTGTTAGAGATTTTGGTAACCCGACTTGTTTTTGACTTTCACTTGCAACCCAAAGTGGAAAGAGATCAAAGACAACCTTTTCCTGGACAAAAGCCTCATGATCGTCCCGACTTAGTTGCCAGAATTTTCGACATCAAGAAGAAAGCACTTTTGCAAGATTTGAAAAAAAAACGGTATTTTTGGTCGCATAGTTGCAGACATTCATGTCATAGAGTTTCAGAAGAGAGGACTACCGCACATGCATCTATTGCTCATATTAGCAGAAGAGGATAAAATAAGGGACCCGGAGAGCATCGATCGGTTAGTCTCAGCAGAACTGCCAGACAAGACAGTGGATCCTAGATTGCATGAAATTGTCAAATCTACAATGATTCATGGACCTTGTGGTGTGTTGAACCCAATGCTCCATGTATCGTTGATGGTGTTTGCACAAAGGGATACCCCAAGCAATTTAGAGAAACAACTGCTGAGAACATCAATGGTTATCCAATGTATAGGCGTCGTGACAACGCAAATCATATTGTGATAAATGGCAATGTTGTTGATAATAGGTGGATTGTGCGTATAACCCATACCTCACCAAAAAATACAATGCCCATATTAATGTGGAAATCTGCAGTTCGCTGAAGTCCGTCAAATATATCTTCAAGTACGTTTACAAGGGTCATGACTGTGCAAAGGTTGTCTTCGAGGACAATGGCCAGGGGCTAATTACATGGGATGAGATACAGACCTTTTTGAATGCAAGATATGTATCTGCGCCTGAAGCAATGTGGCGACTTCTAGAAAAGAAAATGCACGAGAAATCCCATGCAATCATTCGTTTGCCAGTGCATTTGCCAAACATGCAGCCGGTGTACTTCTTGGATGATGAAGAGCGTCAAGCACTGGAAAGAGCTGCTCAAAGGAATACCATGCTGACAGCTTGGTTTGAATTGAACAGAACGGATCCTGATGCCAACAGATACATATATGCTGACATTCCGAAGCATTTTGTTTGGAAGAACAATAAATGGGAGAGACGTGTACGATTGGGAGATCGAATTGTGTCAAGGTTATATTCTGTT
Organism: Trichonephila clavata; assembly: GCA_019973975.1. NCBI lineage: Eukaryota > Metazoa > Arthropoda > Arachnida > Araneae > Nephilidae > Trichonephila > Trichonephila clavata. Next base: position 1,268 of record BMAO01013872.1, read on the forward strand.
AGTCCGAAAGACATTGAACGATTTCATCTACGGATGCTTCTGTTTCATGTTCCGGGAGCTAAGTCTTTTGAAGAGTTACGAACCTTTGAGGGTGTTGAAATGATTTCTTTCAAAGAGGCGTGTCGTGTTAGGAATTTGTTGGAAGATGATGGTGAGTGGAGAAACTGCTTGAGGGAGGCATGTAGCTTTCAAATGCCATCAAAGTTAAGGCAGTTGTTTACTTTTATTTGCGTTTTTTTGTAATCCAACATCACCTCTGGCACTTTGGGAAGAATTCAAATCTTATTTGTCTGAAGATTTTGAGTTCCACACCTCAGTGCAGCAAGGTGTAGATCTTGCATTGCACAACATAGCCAATCAACTTCATGCTCACAACATGACCCTCATGAGCATTGGATTGCCAGAACCTGCCATTTCTCACGCATATGTCAATACAGATTTTTACAACTTAGAAGAAGAAAGGCAGAAGGTGAGAGACTAATGTCAATGTTGAATCCGGAGCAGCGTACAATTTTCGATGCAGTTATTCTTGCAATCCAAGATGTTGACGAGGCTTCATCTAAGGCATTTTGTGTGAATGCTTTTGCTGGGTCCGGCAAAAGTTTTTTTATTCAATGCCATAATTCATTCAGTAAGAGGATTGGGGGAAATTGTTGTTCCTGTTGCATGGACTGGAATTTCAGCTATAATTTTGGAAGGCGGCAGAACAGCGCATTCAAGATTCAAGTTACCGGTCCCCTTCTGGATAATTCATCATGTGGTGTTCGTCATAACACTGAAGAGGGGAAATTTCTTAAGGCGGCGAAGATTATTATCTGGGATGAGTGCACTATGACTCCTCATCATGCTTTGAGTGCAGTTGACAGGCTTTTCAGAGATCTGATGGACTTAGACGTACCGTTTGGAGGCAAGGTTTTTGTTCTTGGTGGTGACTGGCGACAGATTTTACCTGTTGCAGTACATGCTAATAGAACAGCAATTGTTGAGACTTGCTTGAAGAATTCACCTCTTTGGAGCTCATTCAAGCAATTTTCACTCTTTAGGAATATGAGAACTGAACCCCATGAACAGCATTTTGCAAGTTGGCTTCTGCATCTCGGCAATGGAACTTTGAAGAATGACTGCCAATTAGGAGAAGATATTGTGGAAATTCCCGAAGAATGTGTCGTGAAGGAGTCCATTGTTGATGAAATTTTTGGATCATCTGTTTTTGATATGGAAAATCTGTCGGGAAAGGCTATTTTATGCCCCAAGAATGAGGATTCTCTGAAAATCAACGAACAAGTTTTAGCAAGATTTCCAGGCCAGAATGTTACATATTTCAGCGCAGACAGCATTATTTCTGAAGATCAAGAAGAACAGAACAATTTTCAACTGGATTTCATCAACGGAATAACTCCTTCTGGAATGCCACCACACATACTTAATTTGAAAGTAGGAGCCGTGATTATGTTGCTCAGGAACTTAAATCCATCTGCAGGACTGTGTAATGGAACGCGTTTGATTATTCGGAAACTCATGCCCAATGTAATAGATGCTGAAATTTTGACTGGGCATACAAAAGGCTCACGTGCCTTTATTCCGAGAATTACGCTTCATCCTTCTGACAGCAATCTACCTTTCCAACTTCAAAGGCGACAGTTTCCAGTTCGGCTTGGTTTTGCTATGACCATTAATAAATCTCAGGGACAGACTCTTCAAAAAGTAGGAATATATTTGCCCCAGCCAGTATTTTCTCATGGGATGTTGTATGTTGCCTTCTCAAGAGCTACATCCATGCATTACGTTCGCGTTTTGGTAAACGACACGAAGAAACAAGGGAAATTAAATGGTTCAAATAGAGTTTTTACAAAAAATGTTGTTTTCCGTGAAGTTTTACTTTAAGCTTTTGTGATACGTTAGAGTGTAAGATGCCCTTGATTCTCAAATGCATTAAGTTGTCGAATCTACAATGGTTCATGGACCTTGTGGTGTGTTTTACCCCAAGTTTCTGTGTATTGTTGATGGGTGGTACTTACTTTTTTGCTTTTTTTTTATCTAACACAGTTTCTGTGTATTGTTGACGGATGACGTGGTGCATAAAATAGATTTTTGGTGTTCATTGGAAAGCATTTTGGATATGATGAGAGTATTCTTCAGTTGGTTTTATAACACACATACATATCATATTAATAAAAATGTCACTTTTTCTTTATCAATGTTCTTTTAATTATGTTGTTTTTCGTGAAGTTTTACTTTAAGCTTTTGTGATACGTTACAGTGTAAGATGCCCTTGATTCTCAAATGCATTAAGTTGTCGAATCTACAATGGTTCATGGACCTTGTGGTGTGTTTTACCCCAAGTTTCTGTGTATTGTTGATGGATGGTACTTACTTTTTTGCTTTTTTTTTATCTAACACAGTTTCTGTGTATTGTTGACGGATGACGTGGTGCATAAAATAGATTTTTGGTGTTCATTGGAAAGCATTTTGGATATGATGAGAGTATTCTTCAGTTGGTTTTATAACACACATACATATCATATTAATAAAAATGTCACTTTTTCTTTATCAATGTTCTTTTAATTTCCGAAATTATAAATCATTAATATTTGCATGAAATTTTGTGGTTTGTTGAGCCCCAACTTTCCGTGTATCGTTGATGGTGTAATACATTATGAAAGCTATTTTAATTTCAAAATATTGGTTCCCTTGAAAATTTAAACATGTAGGCATTAATAATGTAAGATAAGTGTATACATAGTCGACTATTAAAACAGTTTTTTATGTAAACACTTATTTTGCAGACTGTGGAGTGACATGTGCAGTTTTTTATGTAAACACTTATTTTGCATACTGTGGAGTGACATGTGAAACAGGGTCCTTGCCCCTCACTCTATTTTCTTAAAACTGCAATCAAAAAGTCAATTTTTTTTAAAGTGTCTGATGTGCTCTGATACCCTTAAAAATTTAAAAATGTAGGCAATAATGCAAGATAAGTGTATGCATAATCAACTATTAAAGCAGTTTTACATTAAAAAATGTAGGCATTAATAATGCAAGATAAATGTATACATAATCAACTATTAAAACAGTTTTTTATGTAATCTATTTCTTAAATTGCAATCAAAAAGTCAATTTCTTTTTTTAAAGTGTATGATGTGCTGGTACCCTTAAAAATTTAAAAATGTAGGCATTAATAATGCAAGATAAGTGTATACATAATCAACTATTAAAACAGTTTTTTATGTAAACACTTATTTTGCGTACTGTGGAGTGACACGTGGAACAGGGTCCTCGCCCCTCACTCTGGAAACTGTGCTTTAAATATAATATTCAATGCACAGGCTAATGGTTCCACACAATTTTTTTTCGAATAGAAAGGTAGTTATAAATGTTACAAAATGTTATTTCTAAAATTATAAATCATTAATAGTTGTATGAAATTTTTTGATGTGTTGAACCCATATTTCCCATGTAATGTTTACAGTGTAATTATACTTCAAGCATTCTTTAAAGTTACGAAAGTTATTTTAACTTCAAAATATTTTTTCCTTCGTTTTATGAAACATAATGTAATTTTGTAATACTTTTTTTCATTTATGTATCACATATAAAAGTATTTCTTGCATGTGAAAAATATTTTACATGTATAAAATAATGAAAAAAATATAATTAACAAGTTTTTGAATTAAATACCTGCATATTATCTTTGAAAAACATAATAAAACTGATAATCTTTACTTTTTTTCTTTAAAAAAAAAGGGTAGTCTGAAATTTAAAAAGATAAATTTTTGATTCTGAAAAATATGCACAATTTCTTAAAACTGCAATTGCAAAAGTCAATTTCTTTTTTAAAATGTATCATGTGCTGGTACCCTTGAAAATTTAAAAATGTAGACATTAATAATGCAAGATAAGTGTACACATAATTAACTATTAAAACAGTTCTTTATGTAAACACTTATTTTGTGTATTGTGGAGTGAAATGTGGAACAGGGTCCTCGCCCCTCACTCTGGAAACTGTGCTTTAAATATAATATTTAATGCACAGGCTAATGGTTCCACACAATTTTTTTTTTCCAATACAAAGGTAGTTTTAAATGTTACAAAAATTAAATAAATGGATACTGTTATTATCAATTTCATTTATCATGTTTTTTTTAACTGTTAGAGAAAAAAGGTTTATTCAGTTAAATAAGCATAATTTCCGTAGAAAGACTAATAGCAATGTTCATCAATTATATACTTCATTATTAATTGCCAGTCTATTTCCCGAGCCTTGTAATACTTCAAGCATTCTCTCAGGTTACAAAAGTAATTTTAATTTCAAAGTATTTTTTTCTTTGTTTTACTGAACATAATATCATTTTGTAATACATTTTTTCATTTATATACCACTTCTTACAGCAATATTTATTCAATATGAAAAATATTTTACACACATATGTACCATAATAAACAAAACATAATTAAACATGAAATAGCTGCATGCATGTTATATTTTGTTACTTATTATATTGCTATTTCATAACTGTGTCATGATTCACAAGCTCACTCATTTTATATAATTATTATAGTTTTTGATTTCATTCAGGAAATTTCATACCACTGAATTCATTACCAATAATTTTATGAATTCTTATAAAAAATATTTCTTGAATATGTGAAACATTTTATACACATATGTAAAATAATGAGCAAAACATAGTTAGCCATATATTTTTAAAAAATATTATAAAACTGATTATCTTTATTTTTTTTAAAAATTTAGTTTCAAAAAAGACACTTTATGAATTTCATTTGTCATTTTGTACGTTTTTTTTATCAATGCACATATGTATGCACTCGGTAAAAGCCCGTGCAACGCCGGGTCTTGAGAAAGCTAGTAGAATAATTAAAATTTGCGGCGCTTGTAAATAGCTTATAGATGTTGTGTAGTTGAAAAAAAAAAAACAAGCATGGCTGGTCCATCCTTGAAGTAAAACAAAAAACCAACTAAAATAAACATTTTTAATGAGTAACTTATATTAAAATTAGATTAAAATTTTTAATAAATACAATAATTTTTTAATTGCTTTTACATAAAGTACCTATATACAACATGTTGATTTTCTTTAAATATCGTTTTAAAATGTATTCTTTTAAGTGTGTATGTATATGTGGAATGGAGTTCCACGAAAAACTCCTATTGTTCTAAACTTTAGACTTTTTCTTCAAACTTTTTCGACCACGGAACCTTTAGAATCTAAAGGTTCCGTGAGTCGAAAAAGTTTGAAGATTACGCATGTCTGGGAAGCTTTGGGGAAATATAGAGCATGCCTGGGAAGCTTTGGGGAAGGCAATTGTTACTCACAAACCTCCTCCGAGAACCATCCAATGTTTAAAAACAGAGTTGTAGAACGCTTGGGATTAATATCCACAGAAACTTAGAAATTACCGGTAAACAAATCCCGATGTGAGGCCTGTTCAGGGCCGATCCTAGCAGGTGTGCAGCGCGGGCGGCCGCAGGCCGTATATGGTTCTATCAATCAAACAGCATTTTTTACAAATTTTTCAAAATAAAACTTATTATATAAATTGAATAAATATGTTAAATTTTGAATAGTTATTGAAAAATCAAGTCCCGTTTTCCCGATAATACTGCAAAGTTTAATAAAAATAGAATGGTTGTGCATAGTGTGTTGGCCGATTGTCCATAAATGTCTACCACTTTAAACATCCTTCATCTGATAGCAAAATTCGTGTTGGATCCGACAATACCGCATTAAAAAAGGGGTTTTTTTTGGTTTTGTTTAATAGTGGCCCTGGCAGCCCACTGGGGATCGAAGCTTAATGAAGGCGTCTCAAAAAGTATTTTTGCAAAAGTTGCTTTACGAAAATATCTAATAATGTTTAAATTCAATATGAATTTGGGGAATATAAAGGTTTTAATTTAATAACCTTACAATTAAGAAAAACAAAATCGGGGAAAGAAGCAATTTTTGCTAAGGTTTTACAACACTTATAAACAATGTTCGTTTTCCTTTTTAGTCAGTTATACTTCTATCAAAAGGTAGTTTCTTGTAGTTTTATTTGGTATTAAGTTACAAAAGAAAAATCTTGCAGCTTCTTTGGACTTTCGAGCAAGTGATTCTTTTTACATAGCCTGTTTGAAAAACACTTCAATATTCACATAGTGTTATTAATGTTAGCGAAGTTCTAAATCTAATTTTATGTTGTAGAAACTTAATGGTACTTTAGTACTATGTTAAAAAAATGCTTGTTTTATGCGGTTTTTTTAAAGTTGTAATTGTAACCAGATGCCATACAATCAGTGTGTCGATGTTGATTTAAACTGATTTCGGGCCTTGGGCGCAGAAGATCTACAGGGCCCCTTCGCACTGGCCAGAAAACCTGATTAAGCCTAGTTTATCCGGGTCCCTGGGCGTCCAATTGATAAACCGGCACTGCATATAATCAAACAGGCGAATCAAGCGATTCACAACATAGCACTAAAAACAGAAATAAAAGAAAACAAATTAAAAGCTAATCCTGACCTATATATATCTTCCCGCTTACTTGTATACTCCTAGATGGAGACTAATTTTATATGATCATATCCATTGCTCCTTACCGTGTTTACTATTGTCTCTATGTTGGCAGCAGGGGCGGCATTTGGACCGAATTTGAAAAATACTTTTTTTTGTTACGAAAAAATTGATATGAAAATATTTCTTGAAATATTATTATTTATACTTTGGAAACCTGGTACCTTATTTAAATATCTGGAAATTTATTATTATTTGGATTGAATTGAAATGTGCTGACTACTGCTAGTAAAATTTGTAACGACTCTATCTTTTTCTAAGAAAATAAAAAATTCACTGCGTAGAGATTTGTTGTAGCAAGTATATGGGCCCCAACCTCGAGATACAGGTACAAATGATTATCTTTTGTAAATGGAATTACTACTTTAGGATGACAAATGTGCACAAAACAATATTTTGTTTAGATCAGCGTTTGGCAAATTGCCGTTCTTCAAAATTCTGCTTTTATGTAGAATTGAAAATTATATTTGTTAAAAAGTTATATTGTTCACTATTTTCTAACTTATAAATATCTCTATGTAAAAAAAAAAATTATAGCATTTACATGCCCACTTAAATATTTGACTGGCTTTCTGACAGAATTTATTTTTAGAAGTGTATTTGATTTATCTTTTTTGTATCTACTCGTAGCAATGCGAATCTGGTATTTCATTTTATGTATCTTATTTTCTTATTCTGTACTGTGTGCATTTAAAGTCAGTCTTATGTGTTGAACCTTGAAGGTTCCGAGGCTGGTGTGTACTTTAAATCATGAAATTTGATATGTTTTTTCTTATTTTCTTCTGTAATTTTCTCCCCATCCCGAGTGGGTCACAAAAGACATTCTTTCCACTCACATGATGTCTGGTGTCAGCTAACTTAAAGGGAACAGAGGCAATAAGAATTGTTAGAAAATAGCCAGCCACAAGTGATATAGTCTTGAATGTAGTTATTTAAAGTTAAAATAAACGCCTGCGGTCTCTACCATCAACCGACTCATTTTCGAAAAAATGGCCTGCTGAAACTGGCACAATTCAATCTTTTACATTTAGCTTGTTTGAAATAGCAACAGGTAATTATGTTTTTAATTTCGAATTAATTTGTATTTTCTAAGACTTAAAATAATATTCAAATTCCTCCTGTAAGGTACACCTCCGAATAAGGCGCAATTAATGTTGCTTGCTACCGGTATCTTTGAATATGGATCTTAGGACATTCTATTTAAGGGACACTAAAACAAAGGTTTGATTTCTTTTTTTGTAAAATTTTAAGATTTCAAAGACGAGTTTGAGTTTCTCTTTAAATAAATGAAATATTCAATACCTATATATGTATACATCAATGTAATTTAACAGAGGAAATGAACAGAGAAATAAAAAATTGCAACATTGTCTGTTCCATGCTTTGATTTAGAGACAAACAGAATATGCACGAGGGTAAGCGCGTCGCGTTATAAAGCGATTGCAACTCACGGGGGCGCCTTTTCTTTGGGTTTACATAAGAAATAAAAATGCTAGCTTAAATGCATAGGCTTTCAAAAAGGTCCGTACAACGGAATATTTTCAATAAATTTCTCTAAGTACAAGATTTTATTGCTCATTTCAAACATATATACAGTAATTAAACTTTTTTCTATTAAGAATTTTCATTTTTCACGAACTTCAAATTAAAAAAAAAAACCTGTGACTAAGGTATTTATTTGCCTATCATTTATTTAAAGACGAATACGACTTGAATTTCAAATTAAACTAATTTCCTAGTATTCCTAGTTAAACTAGTATTAAATGACAAAATACCCTGTGTCTGGTCTGGTGGATTTAAATTTCTGGCTCTAGGAAATATTGTGTGTCAAACACAAAGTTCCTTATTAAAAGGTATATAGTACTATATTTTTACTCTATTAAGGTAAAGTATTAAGGAATATTTTATTGTATTTGCCTTCATGAAAAAGTGGACTATAAAAACAATATATTTAGTTTTAAAAAATCTCTTTCATTAATACACGCATATGTATACATTTATGTAATAAATAAATTCACGTAGTGTAACGATTTCAACTGAAAGGACAACTGAGTTAAAAGAAAACTAGCTAATTTTAAAGTCAATGAAATTATTTTGTATATGCGTATCCATAGCTATAGTTAAGAGTACATGGTTTTTCAAATTTCATCTTTAGATTAAATTGAAATAATATTAATTGACACTAATTGTTTTTTTATAAGACAACTTCCACTTCCAGAATGAAACATGCACATCCTTCATTACTGTTCCCAATATTAAAAAAATGCGGTTCTTTTGTCTTGTTTATTGTAAATTTTCATTTTTTTTTCTGATTACAATTATGAAGCAATTTTTTGAACCACCATGTTAAGTCAAAATAACACATGTGGGTTTTTAAATGGTTTTTTTTTCTCTCTTTTTTTTATACATCAATAGAAATTTAGTAATATTATGTTTCAATTATAAATATATTCTTATAAGTAATTGTGTTATTGATGATCGAAGTATCGAAAAGGCATTTTTTAAAAATGCTCTCGGAATATTTAAAGTTTATGAATTAGTTCAATAAGAGGCTAGTTCTTTCAATGTTTACTTTAATTTTCAATTTAAAGAGAAATAAATTTAGTAGAATTATTATCAATTTATTTTCAAATAAAATTGCACACATATGTGTTAATATTTAAATGTTATCGAAAATACCCCGAAATGACATTTTTGCAGGAAGCTAAAAAACAGAATTTCATTGGAATGAGAATTATAATGCATTTTTTTATTATCATAATAATCATGAAAATACTCGGAAACACGTCAACTGTATAAGATGGTGGTGCGAATATAAAGACAAGGCTAGAAAAAAAATTGTACTACTGACGCGGACCAACAAAATGTATGCGATCAGAGAAAAAAAAGCGATGGCGCGCCATCATTGAAAGATTGATTGCAGAAGTACAATTTTTAGCCTGTCAAAATTTGGTATTTACAGGAACTAGTATGAAAAGTTGAAATATAACGATAATTTTTTTTACAGACAGTTTAGATATTGGCCGAATTTGATCCAGTTATTTCAGAACACATTAATAATGCCAGGAAATGCAAAAATAACAAAACACGCATTCCACACTATTCCACAGCATTTTCAAAATGAAATAATTATACTATTTTCGCTCAATCTATTCCTAATGAGATAACAAGCATTGTCAAAAAAGCAAAATATTACACTATAATTCTTGACTCTACACCAGATATTAGTCACACAGAACAAATAAAGTTTTTTATTAGATGTGTGAGCTCCAGTGGTGGGTAAGGTATATATTTTAGAACTTTTTCTAGGAGTTTTTAGGAATACTACACAAGAAAGGTTTTCAGATATGGGCGCAGTCTCTATTGAATCAGGAATCTCTGAAAAAATTGATTTTACCAAAATTATTGACAAATTTGCTTCTCAGAAAGCCAGAAAAGTTATTTTATAATTAATTTTTAAGTAGTCTTTGAAGAAGGACTGATTTATATACTTTTCGCTTTCACGAGATTTATGCTTAAGTACTTATTATATTTTCTGAGTAAATACTGTTGCTTTGCTTTTCTAACTATAAAATGTCTATTTTATTTCAAGGGTAATATTTTTGCTTGTTTATTATTTTGTTGAAGATTTTGTCGCTATCATATCCTATTAGCTGACCAGAAAAATAAAAGTAATAAAAAATAAAGTTTAAGACTTAAAATTTTATTTGCATTTTTATTAATGTCTTACTTTTTACTCTTATACAAGTAGATGAGTTCATAACTCAAAAAATGAGTATTAAATAAGTAATTTAAAGCATAAGTATTGTAATAAGCAATTCATGTACAAGTGTTGTAATAAATAATTAAATATATAAGTATTGCAATAAGTTATTAAATATATATTATAATAAGTTAGTAAATATGTAAGTAATACAATCAATAATTAAATATATAAGTATCAGTCAAAATATGAAAAATTCTCTAGAGGGGCGGCATATTAGGTATTTGCACGAGGGCGGCCGACACCCTAGGATCGGCCCTGGCCTGTTTATTTGAAAGAGAGTACCATACCCCCCATTAACTTCGATGAGTGTTATACACGACGTCACTTGTTTATTTTAGCTGTTGAATGGGGGGGGGGTGCATTATTTCACACAAAGCCCCATATACATACCACTTTTCTCAATCAAATCTATCCAGTTCTAAAGATAATCAACAAAATCTAAAAATTCTCTTAATTTTTAACACCAGTGTAAATTAAATTAATTCAATAAGAATTTCCAAGAATCCGAATAAACATGTTTCTGGAATGCGCTTACTAGAAACTAAAGATTACAGAGCTCACATGAAATTTCGTCTAACAAGCCAAATTTCGTAATTGAACACTATATAAATCCTTAAACCAAATAAGATCACGTGCTATCGCAATATTTTGTTTCCTAATCACTTAGTTAAGGACGGCTTATCTCTCATTTCCCGATATGAAAATCAATAGTCTCAATAAAAGAAAACACAAGCTTAAGCAATACTAATAAATCCTTCTCTTAAGTTTGAACGAAGATTTCCGACACTTCAGAGTCATTGAAAAAGACTTGGATATTTTCAGCGTTTTAATGTGAAGATTGTGAAAGTAGTGAGATCGGATTTGCAGCTTACATTATAATCGAATGACTACCTTAAACGGTTGTTTCTAAAAGAAATTTAAGAATTTTTTGAGGTTAGGTAACAAGAGTAAAACTTACCTTTTTACTTTACGAAAAATCTTTTGTATATACTGAGGAGTATCGTAACATTTTAATTTTTCTTATAAATAGCCGAGATATCTGGATAAAATTTATTCAGCACATAAATTGATCATTATGTACATAATACCGTAAATTACAGCTATTAATGTTGATTTATTTGGTTTCAGGATGTCTAAAAGCCTTATCATATGTATAAGCATTTGAGTAATTTTTCTTTCAAGCAGCCCTTTGGAGTGGGTTTTGCCCAGTTGCCATAGCAACGGCTTCGAACAACTTTTTCCCAGTGAGCTAAAATAATTGCTCGAAATTCTAGACAACGTGATTCTTCGGCTATCTATGTCATAAATAAGATGGCGGTAAAGATGGCAGCCTCAGCTTTGCCAAACGCATCAGAAATGGCATGCAATATTTTAATGTCTTCCATTAAATGGCGAGGCACTCCATTTCTGTTCACGACTATCCACAAAAGCGCGAGCGGAATAAAAGAAATAATATTGGAAGTTCATTTTTCGAAGCAAAAAATTGACGAGTAATTTTTAAATGTGAAGATAGAGCACGGCTGACGTCAGAGAGTATCAATTTGCTTACCGCAACCTTCCACCATCAAAACTGCTTGAAACTTTTGTTCTAAAGAGACTTGAGTTATTCGGAGACATGCGTATATGATAGGGTCTTAAGTTAAAGTAATCAGCAGTATAGAGAACATCGAGGCTCACTGTAGGATTAAGTTCCTTCATTTGAGAAGCTACAGTGCCCGGAAAATCCACGATAAAAGAATGGACTCGTCATCTGACACTGTTGCCAGAAGAGAAAAGAATTTTGAAACTGGTCACCTGTTTCTCACCGATAATTCAAGAAGTAGGAAACTAGCACTCAGGGATGTGCTACCTCAGTGAAGAAATTCAAGGTCATCTGATCATGCCAAAGAACAACCATTCAAATAATCATGAATGAGACTGATCTAGAATGCATGAATGACATATCATGATACCGTATCTCATTCATGATATCGTATCATGAATGAGATACGGTAGTGAGTGGAAATTATTCACAGAGAACTGCATGTGTCAGCAGGTTGGATTTTATATTACTGCCTCCCATTTAGAAAAAACTCAATGTGACCTGTCAAGGAAGATGTTGAATCTTTTGTGATGTACGAAGATGGTTTTTGGTGGTCTGTTAACTAGGCATGAATCCTGAATCTATCAATGTGATCCAGACACCAAAGAGACTTTGTTAACAAGCTGTTGACCTTGGTTTGAATGTTTGCTTAAACCACTAACCTGCTAGTACTCAGCTGCTCCAAAAACGCGTTAGATGACAGGTGACAGGGACGAAAAAGGTCCATCCTCGGGGCAGTAGTAAAGTGCTTTTATCTCTGTCATTTTAATGTTTGTAACTTGCAGCAGAAAGGGTCACTGCAAGATGATCAAGGTAGGGTAGCATAGCGAATCTCCGCAGAAGGCAAGGGTACAAAAATCTACAGGGAAGGTCAAGCTGTCTGTTTTATACAACTTCCTTAGACATTTCTTAGCAGTCTCTACTGTAGAAGAGTTAGACTATCCATAGTACCTATTACTGAGCAAATCTCGTCCTGTTCTTATAAAAAAACGACGTCGTATGATCACCTCAAAGGCATACGTCTTCTTGTAAAAATGTATCTACTCCCTCTTCTAGAGGTGTGATTAAGAAACCGAAGTAATGTGGCTTTGAAATTTTTGCCACATCTGCCCTATTCTTTTGATCCTGAATTCAAGTAACCCTTATGGGATCGGAGATTTGACAGCATATATGTAGAGGATATCCCATAGAACTTTCTCTTTTTTTGTAAAAGATTAGATCATCCCTTTGCAGAGGACGGCAATGTTAGTTAAAAAAGCATTCCATAGCAACGCCATCTAGCGTGCTTATTAAAAAGCTTATTCATTTTGGTTTCGTCAGAGGCCCTCTAACTATAGACTAGTAAGCATCGTATCAGCGCGTCCGCGCTTCTTCGCCACAACTGGTGGTATGTCACCTACTCATCCAATAATGAGATTTATTTAATCTTTAACGTCCTCCTAAAAGGAATTATCTATCCTTCATATATTAATCTTTCCTATATTTTTAAATGCCTGCATGTGTCTTAATTTCCTTTCTGTAAAATATTCCCCTTGCAAATACTCTCCTATAGTTCATAATAAATTATTTAGTTTCTTTAATCTATATTGTCTAATCTATTTCTCAAAGTTAACCCGTACATCCTAAAAAACCCCTAGACAAGACACCCTGCCAAATAAAAAACCCGCAATCTGAAGAATCTAACTTTTTCGGAAGATTTCGGTTAGATTCCCACAGAAATAAATGGGGGATCGCTCCGACATAGATTTCAAATCTTCAAATATCGATCAGAATCGAAAGTTAATCAGACTATTAACTTCTACTCCTAACATTCTTCTTCTTTGAAAAAAAATTTGTTGGCTCAACGCTTAAATTAAAAAGGTGACTGAAATAAATAGTGCGCGACGGTTTGGTCTCTCTTAACACTAACAAATTACGCAAGATTTCTTCAGGGAACTCAAGTTAATTCCGGTAAACAAGTCTTCGGAAGATCGGCCACGTCATCACGGAATAGATGAAGAAGATTATTAAAGCCATCGTCATGTTGTTAAAACAAAATTGTGGTGAGTTTTGAAGTGATTCATATTTTGAAGCAAAATGTGTATTTTTTCTAATTGTGTACATTTTATCATCGGTATTATAATTCTTTGCAAGTATAAGTTTTAAGATATTAAGGAAATCAATGAACATTCAAGTTTTATTTGTGTAACGAAAAGAATTTATGTGTTTTACGAAAATGCTTCCACTGTTGTGACCTTGAATGCGCCATCCAAGCTAATTAAGGATTCATGCACTGCGATTCACAAAAGATTTAGTCTACATTGCGCAATTTTGATTACTGATCTGTTTTAAAGTTTTCTCCACAGCTGTTGTGTAATAATTTATCTTTCAAGTGCTATGAGAATTTATGGGAATATCTTCTAATTGAATCGTTTTAGCTTTTCTTTCAAATACACGTTTATTCTTAGAATTTGTTGAAAGTGCTGCATGATATAATATTTAATGGTGTTTTATCATTCAATATGAATATTTCGGGTTCCTTTTTAATGGAATACTTATGCCTTCTACTGAAATGTGTGTTTATTTCCAGAATTTGTTGATGAGATCCTAAATGATTTTATTTTTATTGGTGTAATAAAAAAATATATATGAGCTTTTTCTTAGAGTGATTAACTTCTAACTGTTTGGTATTCTAAATAAAGAACCTTCAATAATTTAATTCCTTTTCATATTATAATAAATTTAGAGTTTTTTTTGTAAGCAAGATTTACATTGTTTAATTATTTTTTTTTCTTTTCAAACTCTTTTTGCATTTATTACAACGAATTTAAACTACTGATATATAAAATGTTTTTATTGAAGTTTTTTTTTTGGTTGAAATTAATAATTGAAGTGTTTCAAATTAAATATAACGTATCTAAGCTCGCACTTTTGTTTCTTAGAACTTTTTTTTAGGGTTGAAATTAATAATTGAAGTGTTTCAAATTAATAGCTCGCACTGTTGTTCTTGAACGTTATTGGTCTAAAATATTTTTAGTAAATAAGTTTTGAATATTTCATTGTATATTTAATGTATTTTTTGGTGCAATATCATTTTATCTTAAGAATTTTGTTAATTGAAAACGAGATTTGCTATATTATAGTGATATCATTGTTATTGTCGGAACGCGTGACAATTTCGTTAAGTCCTTTAGTTACTAATTAAATTTAAATTTTAAAATGGCCTATCTCAGCAAAGGTCGACGCGAAGATTTATTCGTCTTAGCCATGGCACTGGATTTAAGATTTGATAAATCTATGACCGTAGCCACTCTCAAAGACCTAATTACTGGTAGTGAAGGGTATGACGAAGAGTTAATAAAAAACCTATATACAACGATAGTAGAGAATCGCAAATCCAATGAAGAACGAATACACATAGAGGAACGAGCATTAAAATTACGTATAGAGGAACGGGAACAAAAACTACGCATCGAAGAATTAAGGATAGATGAGCAAAAACGCAAAGATGAATTTGAACTGGAAAAATTAAGGATCCAAGCGCAATCTAATTTAGGTGCTGCTACATCCGAAGGCAGTAAGTAATACTAAATTTCTCGTCAAGGAAGTGTCAAAATTTATACAACGTTTCGATTTGAAAGAAGACATCAGTCTTTATCTAAAATTATTCGAACGTCAAGCGCAAAGATTAGATATAAGTCAGGAACATTGGGTTTCTCATCTATTAGGCTTATTACCAGCTGAAATATCCCACATCATAGCGAGAGAACCTGACGACAAAGCCAACTCTTACGAACACGTTAAAGACTTACTACTAAAACGTTTTAAGCTAACTCCAGAAAAATTCCGACAACTGTTTGTTTCTCATCAAAAGCTTCCTGATAGAACGTAGATTGATTTCTACCACCAATTAAATACTTACTTTAACGGCTGGATAGACGGTTTAAAGGTATATACTTTCAAAAAATTAGCTGATCTAGTCATAACGGATCAACTCAAACGGAAAACACCTTACGAATTTAAAGAATATTATTTGGATGAATGGCCAAATATGAACTCTCCTGTTCAACTAGCAGAAAAACTCGAAGACGTTAAAAGGACACTGAAGCAAAAATCGAGCAATCCATTTGTGAAGAAACAAGAATTCAAACCCATGGAAAAAACTCGCAGATATGAAGCACCGAGAAAATTCGAATATAACAGAACAGATAAGAAGTTTCCAGCGTCAACAAATTTCAACAAACAGTATGAAGCTCCTGTCACCAAGTACGAAAATGTTCAAAGGTATCAAGACAACGCACAGAAAGGGTATTATAACAAAAACTATGAAAAGAACCCAAACCACAATGCTACCAAGCATGCTCAGACGATTTACTCAAAGTCACAGAAATTCAGGGAACGTCCCAAGGAAACTTGCACACTCGTCGTTAAGGAAGGTTTACGTACTAAAGAAATATTTTCCGGAAAGAAGAAAATTACAGCACTTATAGACAGTGGTAGTATTGTAAGTTTGCTACGAGAGAACACAAGCAGAAGAATAATGGATCCAACAAAGTTATCGAAGAACAAAATACTTCTCACAGGCATTGGCGAAGCACAAGTGACAACTGTCGGTTCCTTTGAACACGAATTTGAAATGGACAATGAAAACTACTCATTGACTTGGCATGTTGTACCTGCCGATAAATTAAAATTCGAAGCAGTTATTGGATCAGACCTTTTGGAATAAGCATCGATAAGTTTCACCAAAGAGGGAGTTAAATTCAACAAGTATGAAAATCAAGCACTTCTTATGCAAATATCCGCCGAAAACCTTCAAGAAGAATTAGATCTGCGTCATGTTGAAAATCGTCGAATTAAGAAGAAACTTGAGAAGTTGATACAAGATTACAAGCCAGAAAAGACAGCATCTACAGACGTCACAATGAGAATTATCCTGAAAGACGGAGAACCAGTCTGTCAACCCCCTCGTCGACTAGCATTCACAGAAAGACAAGAGGTAAATAAACAAATAGAAGAATGGCTCAAAGAAGGGATTATACGTCCGAGTTCATCAGAATATGCAAGTCCTATCGTAATGGTTAAAAAGAAATATGGATCGTCGAGAATGTGCATTGACTACAGAAAGTTGAACCAGAAGCTAGTAAAAGATAAATTTCCTTTACCTCTCATCGAAGATGTTCTGGACACTTTGCAAGAAGCAAAGGTATATTCCACATTAGATTTACGTAATGGCTTTTTCCACATAGATGTTGACGAAGAGATTGCAGAAAGTATACGTCATTTATCGTCCCAGATGGACAATTTGAATTCAACAAAGTTCCTTTTGGACTGAGCACAAGTCCGGGAGTTTTCCAACGCTATGTTTCAAGTATATTTAGAAATCTTACACGGAAAGGAATTGTAATCAGTTATTTAGATGATCTCGTAATTCCAGTGAAAAACGAAAAGGAAGGTCTTGAAAAACTTAAAATTATTTTCGAAGTCGCTAAAAATACAGATTAGAAATTAAATTCAAGAAATGCCAATTCTTAAAAAAGAAAATCGAATTTCTAGGTCATGTTGTAGAAAACGGAACTATTAAACCATCTACTGCGAAGACACTAGCTGTCCAAAAATTTCCTGAACCAACAACAATAAAACAAGTCCAAAGTTTTCTCGGCTTAACTGGGTATTTCCGCAAATATGTCAAGGACTATTCAACGATAGCTAAACCACTTAGCGGTTTAACAAGAAAAGAAAATCCCTTTGTTTTTGGGACTCTACAAAAAGAAGCATTTGAGAAGTTAAAGAAAATTATGTCTGAAGGTCCACTGTTGCATATCTAGAAGTATGGAAGAAAAACAGAACTGCATACTGACGCTTGTAAACAAGGGTACGGTGCAATTTTATTACAAGAAGCCGAAGATGGAAAGTTACATCCGGTTTACTACATGTCGAAGAAGACAAATGCAGCAGAAGAAAAGTATGATAGCTACGAACTAGAAGTTCTTGCAATTATCAACGCATTAAAGAAGTTTCGCGTTCATCTTTTGGGACAACATTTTAAAATTGTAACTGACTGTTCAGCATTTCAAAAGACCATGCATAAAAAGGATCTAATTACTCCCATAGCCAGATGGGTACTGCAATTAGAAGAATTTGATTACGAAATAGAGCACAGAGTTAGAAGTCGAATGAAGCACGTTGATGCTCTAAGTCGATATCCGGTAATGATAATCTGTCACGATACATTAACTTCAAAGCTGAAAAAAGCACAGAAAGAAGTCGATAGCAATCAAACGTTGAAGTCGCTTCTAGAGAAGCAAGAATCAGAAGAATTCTTTGAGCTTAATGGTATACTCTACAAATACTTAAAATGGTCGAGAATTAATCGTAACTCCTAAAGCAATGGAAACTGAACTAATTAAATTGATTCACGAAAATGGTCACTTCTCAGTAGCGAAAACAGAAGAAATTGTTAAACAAGAATTTTTTATTCCAAATTTAACCACCGTCGTTAAAAAAGTAATAGTTAATTGTGTCCCATGTATCTTAGCTAATAAGAAAACAGGCAAAAAGGAAGGATTTTTAAATCCTATTTCCAAAGAAAACATCCCACTAAGTACGTACCATGTTGACTTCATTGACCCTTTACCCTCCACGAATAAAAGTTATCAACACATTTTCACCATAGTAGACGGACGCATTTACCAAATTTACTTGGTTATATCCCGTCAAAACTGTATCCGCTGAAATTGCCTTGGAAAAATTAAAACAACAACTAAAAACCTTTTGGCAATCCTGTAAGAATTATCACCGACAGAGGTTTAGCGTTCACTTCAAAATTATTTAACGACTACTGTATTGAAGAAAACATTCAACACCTACAAATAGCAACCGGCATTCCCAGAGGAAACGGTCAAGTTGAACGAATTCACCGAACTTTGATTCCAGTCCTTACCAAGCTATCGTTAGACGATTTAACGAAATGGTACAGATATGTCGACAGATTACAAAGAATACTAAACAGCACTGTATGTCAAAGCACGAAATGGACACCATTCGAACTTTTAGTAGGAACCAAAATGCGTAACAAGGAAGACATTCGAATCAAAGACCTACTGCTAGAAGAAATGACGGAAGAATTACAAGAACAGCGTGAATTTCTAAGGAATGACGAAAAAAGAACATCGAAATTATACAATCTGAGAACCGAAAGACATACAACAAAAGAAGAAAGAGAGCTCTTATATACAAAGAAGGTGATGCACACACACACACACACACACACACACACACACAGTAGCCATCCAAAGGACTCAATTTGGAACTGGACTAAAACTAAGACCAAAATTCTTAGGTCCTTATAAAATAACTAAAGCGAACTCTAGAGACAGATATGAAGTGGAAAAAATTGGTCAGCACGAAGGACCGAACTCCACCACCACTTCAGCTGATTTAATGAAGCATTTTTACACAAATTAAATTTTAAATATTAGTTGTTATATTTAATCTTTATCACATTATATACTTTTCGAGAAATTAATTGCTATTATATGGTAACACTCGTTTCCAATAATCGTATTATATTCGTTTGTAACCATTATATTTTCATATCATTCTTTACCTTTCGACCTATTCGAAGGATTTTTTTTTGTGATTTAGTATTTAGTAATTGTAGGTCGTAATATAGAATATTTTGGTATTTTTATATGTTTTATTTTAGGTCCGGAAATGTGAATATTGGGTATACATCTTTTCATCTGTAAAATTTTATTATTTTCAGAACAATATTTTTTATGGTTATTGCATAAACATTCATAAGTCACAAAATTAATGGTTATACTGAATCTAATTTAGCCCTCTCTTTAGCAAGTAATTTAGCTCTTAACACTCTGTAAGAGCTGAGAGACCAGCTCTGTCAGAGGAGGGTGATTTTGTAGGATATCCCATAGAACTTTCTCTTTTTTTGTAAAAGGTTAGATCATCCCTTTGCAGAGGACGGCAATGTTAGTTAAAAAAGCATTCCATAGCAACGCCATCTAGCGTGCTTATTAAAAAGCTTATTCATTTTGGTTTCGTCAGAGGCCCTCTAACTATAGACTAGTAAGCATCGTATCAGCGCGTCCGCGCTTCTTCGCCACAACTGGCGGTATGTCACCTACTCATCCAATAATGAGATTTATTTAATCTTTAACGTCCTCCTAAAAGGAATTATCTATCCTTCATTATCTTTCCTATATTTTTAAATGCCTGCATGTCTTAATTTCCTTTCTGTAAAATATTCCCCTTGCAAATACTCTCCTATAGTTCATAATAAATTATTTAGTTTCTTTAATCTATATTGTCAAATCTATTTCTCAAAGTTAACCCGTACATCCTAAAAAACCCCTAGACAAGACACCCTGCCAAATAAAAACCCCGCAATCTGAAGAATCTAACTTTTTCGGAAGATTTCGATTAGATTCCCACATATATGACGTCTTTCAAGAGGTGCCAATGCTCTTCGACGCAATATGGTGAATTCTGCAATGGTGGTCTTCGAAAGCGTCAAGAAATAATGGAAGTAATGTATTATTCTGATGATGAGACGATGTAATGTCTTAAGAATAACAAATAAAAATTAAATTTCTTTTGGCTTACAATTAATAATGGTCAAAGAGAATTTGGGTACCCTTGTATTTCTTGTACAGTAAAATACTTTTGACACGAAATAATACAACAGTTCCGACAAACTACCAGTATGTAGCACCCCCTCTCCTAACTACCACACCAACAGAAGGACGTTTGAGCTCTCGACAGATTTAACGTACATCGCTCCCCTACACGGCGGGTCTTCAGCGGTACTGGGCTCGAACTCATGACACGCCAGCCATGATCCGATACCCTGACCACTTGGCTACCGCGGCCATGTATTTCCATGCATTATTTCTCTTAACACGAAACGAAAATTGCTTAACACGAAAAAATTTCTTTTCAGGGAATGAACGAATACGGAAAGCATCAGCTGGATTGGACTGTCGTATTGTATTGTAGGAAAAAATCAATGTAGTAGATGATGAAAATGTGTTAACAACCCTTATTAAGACAGACAAAGACTTTTTTGGAATTTGTTCATAGCTCAAAAAAAATATCATTGATGCAGATTCCAATGATAAAAATTTAATGAATAATGCAACTAATCGAAATGAAGAACGGCATGGAAAATATACCCAGTTATTTAGACGCTCATTCCAATGGTTACATGAACAATAAAATAGACGATATAGAACAATTTGTTGACAATTTGATGTTAAAAAAACAATACAAAAAAAAATCAGAATTTTTCAAAATACAATAAATGTTTTGTTTTTCAAAAAATAAGAAACATTTTTATTATATTTTCTTAAGTTGCTGCGAATATTTTTGTTTCATTATTAAATATGCGCATGTATAGGGTGTTCGGGCTTAAAGTATCCAAAAGTTATGGCTTATTATTATGGAACTGCACATCAGAATCGAATAACTTGTTCATCCGTGGATTGGAAACCTCTTACGAGACTGTTTGGGTCTTTACTTTACTTTACTTACTCGGGAGAATCAAGCCCACCCAAGGGGTTTCGAGCTGTGAATCGACCCTCCGAGATGTAACTTTATTAAAGAAAACAAAAAAGTGTACAAAGTGGTCCCGAAGGAGGGACCCTCCCCACAAAATTCTTGAGAAAACGGGGAAAATACAGATGGAAAGCTTTACAATTTTGTATAACATTGCAAATACAAAAAAAAAAAACACACACACACACATACACAACACAAACACCGACGCTGTCTAACTAATGAGACAGGAAAGACAATGAAAAAAGTAATAAGAGAAGCGGGGAAACCCCTCCTAAAAGGGAGTTCGAGAAAGGGGAAGAAAAAGATAGCGGAGGTCCAGATATTTTTTTTGGGTCTAGTCCGTTCGGTCGCACGTGCGCACATTATTCGGCAATCGCAGACGATAACTTGTTACACTGACTTCATAAGTAAAGATGTGGATGCCACAGCAAAAGGTGCAGTGCGTACTTCGGTTAACGGAATTTAAATTAGTCACGCGTGTACAGCGACGTGTTCGAACAGAATGGAATGTCGATCCTCCGACATGAAAATCTATCCACCAATGGGAAAGATCTTTAAATTATAGTTTAAAAAAACTAAAAAACACGCTTTTATATTGAATCGAACTAAAAAGTAAAAAAAAAATAATTCTTAATATAAGAATAAAATGAGGAACGAGAAAATTAATGTCATTGGGGTAAAAGCGTGGGGTGTTCTATATATATATCAATTGATATAATTTCTAACTTCCGAAATGCTGAGTGAGTGTAAAAATGTAGTACAAATCACCCCACGCTTTTACCCAAATGACATTAATTTTCTCGTTCATCATTTTATTCTTATGTTAAGAATTATATTTTTTTACTTTTTAGTTCGATTCAATATAAAAGCGTGTTTTTTAGTTTTTTTAAACTATAATTTATTTTTTATTGTTTAGTTCGATCTACAATAAAAGCGTGTTTTTTAAACAAATATTTATTCATTGTTGAATTTGTCCTTGAGTTTGATATTTGGAGCCGTAATTATACGTGGCTTCGGATGAGTCCCGTATCGTTATATTAGATTCCGTCTCTATAGAACAGGTCAAACAAATAAAAGTGTGTAAAAGTTCGAATTTAAAAATATTTTAATGTACCATGTTTTTGTAACGGACTAAAAAGTATAAAATTCCTTCTCTCTCTCTCTCTTTTCGTTCTTTTTTCACATTTTTATGCATTGTCATTCACTTTCGAGCTATGGTCCAAATTTCAAGTCTGTTAGCTCATCGGGAAGTCAGTTTAAAAAGAATTACAAAATTCCACCCGGACAGACATTCAAGAAAGCGAGTTAATAAAAACATAGTAATATCAACTTTCAATCATAATATCCCCTTTTAATCGAATTGCTATAATGTTAAATCGTATGATCACTTCTTCTAAACGTATTGCTTTATAACAATTAAAAATATTTAGGAGTTAGAACACAATTTTTTTTTCATATGCACAAGCCTTTTTTTTTTTTATTTTCAGAAAAATGTTTATATTATGGTAAGAAATCTCTAACACATACACACCCTCCACTTTCTCACATAAAGAACTCTTTTTTTTTTTGTTTCATCTGTATTAAACGCAAGCGTATTTTTACACTTGCATATAATTAGTTTTAAATTAAAAACACTCGCTTTGGTCTTACACCTTATTCTTTTAGTTACTAAATCTGGAATTTGTCGTCAAATCTAGAAATGGTGTATGGAATTAGTCGCCAAATCTGAAAATGGTATATGGAATTAGTCGCCAAATTTGAAAATTGTATATGCAATAAGCAGCCAAATCTGGAAGTGGTACATGGAAATGTCGCCAAATCTGATTATCCTTATTCCTGACGATCCTGATAAGGACAATAGAACAAAATTCTGAAATTATTGTATTGTCATCGGTCCTTGACAAGTGTACAAAATTTCGAATTAATCTAACCTTTTTAAGTGGGTGAAAATCGAGTTCCAAGATTCCGTTACATGCAAGTGAAACTTATAAAAGCGTGCTAAAAAGACGAGAACTTTGGTATCTCAAACTGGCAAGTATCCTTTTGTGATAGTAGACACTGTTGATCGTGTTCGTGATTCATTTTGTGGGAGTCCTTATTAGTCTATTAGGCAAGCCAGTAAGGACATTCCGTTCACTCGAACACGTCGCTATACACACATGACTGATTTAAATTTCGTTAATCAAAGTATGCACTGCACATTTTGCTGTGATGACCACATCTTTACTAATAAAGTCAGTGTAACATGTTTATCGTCTGAGATTGCCGAATAATGCGCCCACGTGCGGCCAATCGGACTGGACCAGAGGTGGACAACCTTTTTGGGAAGAGATCTGATTTAAAAAAAACTATGCGTGCCACTTCCAATTTTTCCAAATATTAAACAAAAAAAGGTGAAAAAAATCGTTATTTATTAGCTTTTTATGAGATTTCCACGCAAACAGCACCTTTTTTTAAATGCAAATCTATGAAGTGGTAATTTAAAAATAATATAATAAATAAGTCAAAAATACTGCTTAGGTCCCATTGTTAATAAACGTTTTACAGGTTCAATCAGTTAAGTTTGGCATAAAATAAAAATTTAAAACATTTTATTCTAAATAATTATTAAACCATCAGTACTTAAGTAATGAGGCTTTTGAAATTGTACTTTTTTCCCCTCAATCATGTATAATAGGATTATCTCTTGAAGATGCTAACAAAATTAAGTTGTTTTTTGTTCATATCAGCTAGCTTTGAGAGATATATTGTTTTTATGTTCACAATAGAAAATATTTATTCACAAACATGCTGATCCAAATTTTGAGGGGTTTTTTTTTGTCTGAAATAACCGCATTTAAAAAAAAATTTGTATTTGTAGCAACTGTGACACGCGTGCCGAGGGTTGGCCACCCTTGGACTAGACCCAAAAAATTTCGGAGTTGTTTCCAATCCACTGATGAACAGTTAATTACATTCTGATGGGTAGTTCCATAATAAAAAGACATAACTTTTGGATATTTTAAGCTCGGTCACCCTGTATACATACCTACGTAAATAAAATAAACATAATTTCGTTGATAATTATTATTATTATTATTATTTGTTGCAATATCTTTTAACACGAAAAAATATTTCAGTCCCTTCAGTTTCGTGTTAAGCCATTTTCACTGCATAAGCCTTCATTTCTCTTTCTTTTTTCTTTTCTTATTTCCCTCTTTATTTTTTTTTACTTTTTCTCTCTTTCTTTCTCTTTTATTATCTTAGAGAAATAATTTCGATTTAAATGCATCCAGCAATTTATTCTAATTTTTAAGAAAAAGGTCAGGGAATTTCGTATTTCCGAAATTCTAATTTTGACATTTGAATAAAGCTCTCCTTTATTGTAATGAGTAATTTGACATGAAAAAAATTGACTTTTAATAATTTTTTTCCCTACATATTCCTTCGACAAACCTCAAACCATTTTGGGTAGTACGAATTCAGTTTTCTTTTAAAATGTGAATTGTCAAAGAGATCAAAGAGTAAAGGTTTGCTGTGAATAAAGTTTTCTTCGTAAAACTAGAAATCTCAAGCAAAAAAAGTAACCAAATTTCATGATTAAGTTTAACTGAAGATTTAAAGTACAAAATAAAAAAATACATAAAAAATGTATTTAATTAAACAGATAAGAATTACGTTGTTCATTTGGGGAATTTAAGAACTTTAGTTGTAGGTATTAAATTTTAAAATAATTAAAAAATTTAAGTAATAAATTTAAAAAATATGAGAAATATCATTAGGAAGATATGTTGAAGAACAATAAGTCCCAGAAAAAGATTGCATGTTTGAATAATTTTGGCATATTTTTCATAAAATTAAGCCTTTCTTTGCGTAGCAATAATTTCTCAATGGGGATAGTCATATATGTATGACAGTAACACCATTAAAACAAAAATAATTTCCAGTAGAAATTTTTGTTTAAAAAAAAAAAAATTCTTTTCAGATAAGAACGTAATAATTTAAATGTTTTTTTTTTTTTTTTTTTTTTTTTTTGAGCTAAAGGAAATAACGATCTGATAAATTAACTTAATATATTAATTTATTTCTATTTAAGAAATTCAGAATAAGAATGATATAACACTAAAAAATATTTATATAAATTTATAAAATGAAAACTATGTTCCCCAAAAAGGATGTTTTCAACTATTTACGAAATAAAACTCTTACGATTTTCAGTCATATTTTATTAATATTAAAAAGAAAATCAAGTTGAGAGAGAGAGAGAGAGAGAAACCAAATATTAATACTAATGCAGGTTACACGTTGTTCTTTATCTTTTATATTCTTTCGTGGCATCGGTAACCGAGTATTTATGGTCATGAACTCGTCACCAGTGTGTCATGAGTTTGAATCGTAGTGCCACTAAAGACACCTCATAGAAAACTGACGCACTCTTAATCCGTTAAGGCTCGAAGTCCCCCCCCCCCAGGTGGCATGGTGTGGTAGTTTGGAGAAAGGATGCCATTTCAGGTGTCATTCTCATCATTTGACCGAGGTTCTTCTCCAGTAGCCCTAGTGAAGCTTTGTAGTGCAAAATTGTAATAATAATTAATTAATAATAAGCGCTCACTTATTCTGTTTCTTTCATTTCACACCCAGGGTCAAATTTTTCAAACTGAGAACAAAGGTAAGAAAGAGCCGGTATTTTTACATTCTTGACTTAAAAAAAACTCCAAGAAATGTCGATATTTAAAAACAAATATTCCTAAAGTAATTATAATACATCGCTGTTTTTTCACCGTGAATTATAAATTTTTTTAAAAAAAAGCCATTCCACATACACACTTTCAAAAGTAATTATAAGTATTATTTCCTTTAAAGTTCTATGTTTCTTGTTCTTGCTTAGGTAATCATTATTTAAACATAGGGCCCATGGTATGGCTTTAATTATATAAAAATGATTACAGAGAATTAAGCAAAGAAAAAAAATTAATTAAATCCAATTACAATGTTTTAAAAGAATTCATTTTCCTTTTTTTTTTCTCTGTTTGCTTTGATTATTCATATTTTTAAGTAATAAGTGTGTGTGTGTTTCCGCTTTCTCTTCTAACCCTATCCTCATCCTAGAACAGGGGTGCCCAAACTGCGGCACGCGGGTCACAGTGTGGAGTGGCGGAGTTGTAAAAGTGGCACGCGAAGACTAATTACAAAGTATAAACAAAAATAAAAAAAAGCCATAGTTTTTTTTTTTACAATTTTACTTAAATGCGGTTGTTTTAGACAAAAAAAAATTCTTCCCAATTTTTTTGGAATACATTTAATTGATCCACAAAAGAAAATTGTCATATAGAGAATGATCCTCCATTGTTGTGTGAGCTGGTTCTCCAAAGCTTTTTTCATTCATAATATTTTGAAATTTGAGGAGAGTGTCTTAAAATATCTTGCAGGAATCAACAAACGGCCTTCAGTGAGAACTGCTCAGTGAGTTCTTGCTACTCAAGAATGAAGATTGGAAAGGAGATTTAGCTTTTTTTTACTGATATAATGTGATATTTGAATATTTTAAATTTAAAATTACAAGGAGAAAATTGTATTTTTCTACCTAAAGGGTTATATATCTTCTTTTGAGAACAATCTTTTTTTAGCTCGACTGTGGAGAAAAAAGATTAACACATTTCATATTAATGCAAGAACTATCTTCCAAGATTAATAAAGCTCTGAGAGCTATGATAGATTTAAAATTTTAATATTCATTTTTCCGGGATTCATTCATCTCTAGGTTTCTCGATTTTATGATTAAGATTATATAAAAACAAGATATCAATCATTGGCGTGACCAAGTAACTTTAGCACGTTTTTCACATGTTGTATTTTACAATAATGCAACTAATGAACTTTTTACTAACAGAAATAGTACTATACTTAAAAAAAAAATTTTAATTAAAAGAAAAATTTAATTATTAAATTTAAATATATGATTCGGCTCATCTAGGGTACAAATGCGACCAAACGCCGAAATCCCGAGGTCAATCGGTTAATTATTGGCTGAGAAAAAGGTACGACAAAATATGGAACGAAGACAAAGACGAAATTTGCGTCCTAATAGCGCTTTTTTTTTTACACTAAGTGAAAAACGCGCTAAAAAAATGTTGATCTTTTCACAAATCATTTTTCAATGTCTCCGTTAGACGCTAATTGTTATCCGGTTATATTCATTGTTAGACGTTAATATTCATTTTTCCGGGATTCATTCATCTCTAGGTTTCTTGATTTTATGATTAAGATTATATAAAAAAAATGTTGATCTTTTCACAAATCATTTTTCAATGTCTCTGTTAGACGTTAATTGTTATCCGCCTGAAATCCGAATTGAAATTATTGACCTACAGCACCATACTGCACTGAAAAGCAAATGCAAGGAACTTATTTCAATTGCAGGTTATCCGAATTATATTGGATTTTTGAAATTTGTACAAACAAGCATTTTTTTTTTAAATTTACACAATTTGTTGTCAGATATTGTTGTATGAACAAATGTTTTCTATTATGAACATAATAAAATCATTGCTCAAAATTTACTGCTGTGCACATAAAGCCACCCAATTTTGTTGGCATCTTATAGAGAAACTAATCCTAATATATAAGACTTGGTAAAAAAAAAAACACAAACTCAAAAGTCACATTAAACAAGTAGGGAATGTTTAATAATTATTTAGAATGAAATGTGTTTCAAGTTACTCATTTTTATTTTATACCTAACCTAACTGATTAAGCCTGTAAAAAATTTATTAATAACAAAACTTAAGTTTGTTCTATTGTCTTATTTATTATATTATTTTTAAATTTCCATTAAGTACCATTAAAAAAGTGCTATTTGTGTAAGAAACCTATGACAAGCCTTATAAGTAACATTTTTTTCTCCTTTTTCATACTGTTTTGTTTGAAAATTGTGAAGTGGCAAACAGAATTCTTCCCAAAAAGGTTGCCCCCCCCCCCCGTCCTACAACCAGGCTCCAGTGGACAATCTCAAACCCAGAGAAAATGCAAGGTCATTGACCATAAGGGGAGAGGGGGAATGAGAGCGTTGTGGAAGAGAAAGTACGACTTGAGAGGACAAGCTTGACCACTTCATTATATTGTGTATGAAAAAAGTAGGGTTTTTTTCACACAGTTCCATTGAGAAGCAGTTTTGCTTTATTAAAATATGTTTTCAAATAAAATATTTAATCACAAATGTATTAAATTATTTGCTAATAGTAATTGGATAATATAGAGTTCGACGCTCCCAAGAACAGTTACTAAAAAATCGAATGATTTTTCGGAAAGTAACCTTTAATAAAATATTTAGTAACAAAGCTCCAAGAAATCAATTCTTAAGTTTTTACGTAAAATAAATAAATTCTCTAAGTGGAATTTTTTTAACGTCTGATTGAAAACTGATAAAAATGATTCATTAAAATCTTTCTGATTTATGCTTTGTATATTTTTCAGAAAATGTGTTGATAATGATTAAAGTCATTTTGAAAAATAAACTCAAGCAAATAAAAAATTCAACTTCTTCGCAACATAAAACCAGGTCCATATTCCCTATTCTCAAATAAGGGAGCAAACAATACATTCAAGCCTAGCGACGATCTCAACAATCAGAGTGAAAATTCATATTACAAGTATTTTCTTCACAATATTTTCTCACTTCTCTAGGAGCGAAACTATGGAGCTGGAAATTTCATTTCACTAATCCGCGACAAC
This sequence comes from Trichonephila clavata, assembly GCA_019973975.1. Classification (NCBI taxonomy): domain Eukaryota; kingdom Metazoa; phylum Arthropoda; class Arachnida; order Araneae; family Nephilidae; genus Trichonephila; species Trichonephila clavata. The sequence goes on from BMAO01013872.1 coordinate 30,453, forward strand.
TTAGATTTCTCGTCGCTAGAATTGGTACTTGATGATGTGGAATATGGAATTGTTTTACTTAACAGTAAATTCCTTTCCTTAATAGCGCTAAATTTTAACTATTGATCCATGCTTAACAAAATAGTTACAACGGTTATAAAACTTTTGCATTAATCGTTTTGACAGCAAACTGGGAGCAGATTAAAAACAATATTGTGATGATAGAAATAGAGAGACAAAGCAGTGTTACCAACCCTATTGAAGCTTGTTATAAGGATGGTCGTTAAATTAGCTAGTACATTCATTCTATAACAATATAGTTTATTTGGGTATTTTGTAGTACAATAATTATTGAAAAAGAAATAAACTTTAACTTTTTATTTAGTTGTATAATTTAAAAGTTATTTCGCCATCTAAGAATATAAATAGTCCCAAATCCACCTTAAATGTGAACCTGCTTTTATTTAATTCCTAAATTTTATTGATATCTTTATTTATTATCTATTTATTTTTCTTTGAAATATTAATTTCTCACTAGTTTTGCGCTTCGAATTGCTCGAACTCAAAACTATTCAATGACTTGTCAAACTCAATGCCAAACTTAAATATAAAATAGCTAACCATTCTGGGCAGCCAATCATAGAATCTTCTCTCGACATATTGACTTCTTCAATCCAAAATTTTCTGACACTCGGACTACTTAGCTCTAACCAGATTGGCTAACCTCGCCCCGAACACGATAAAAAAATCTTTTCTAAGTAATGACTTCTTTATCCAACTTGCTACTTTCACTACACAAGTATTTTTTTCACTCAAATGTAATTTTTAACTTACAATATAAATATATTTTATTAACTTAATAATTATATTCTAATAAGGACAATTTGAAAGCGTTCTAATGTCACCTGAAGTCTCATACCTAGAGATAACGATTCGAAAGAACTAAGTGCTCCCATCCAACCCAGTACCAATAAGAATATTCAGGAAGTGCTGTGATTCACATATAATCAAAAAGAGACAAAGCATTAGTAATTTTTCTAAACAGGAAAACGAAATATGATGAAAACAAAAAATATTTAACCTGAATTACATATAATGAAAAATAAGAATTATGATATCAGAGCTTCTTCCCCGAGCGCGCGTTAAGATCTTTTTATAACAATAAAAATCTTTTCTCTTATGTTCAAACTATCTATTAATGCCTCTTTTTTTTACTGCATACTTCCTGAGACCAGGAACTCCAGGTGGAAACGCTATATTACTACATGAACGATTTATATAATAGAATCTGGGAATTAGAGATATCAAATACTTCAGAAAATTTCAACAACTTCTTGAAAATCTTACCTTTTAAACAGAATAAAAGAATACAGTAGAACGTCTTTTATCCGAATCAATTGAGACTGGACACCGTTCGGATACGCGATTATTCGGATAACCGAAAACCGAATGTGATCCATGCAGTATATGAAACTGGACACTATACGAATATTGAAAATCATCACATGCGGGAACGTGCTTGAAGAAAAAACAAAATAGATGTAAAATGTCGTAATTTTACCTTTATTGTGGAAAATAATCACTTATTTTTCGCATAACCATTGTACACCTTCGTTTTTTCGCTGCAAGATTTCTGATTCTCTTCAGCAGCAGTAGTTGAGTAGGACAGCACTCTGAATGTTGTTCGTACTACTCCAAGCTGTCTCTAACGCAGAAAAGCGTCAGTATTTGATGAAATCTTGCTACTTTCGTCACTGTTGTTGTTGTCCTCGTCTTGATTCGTTTCCTCGTTCATCGTCAACAGAGTCGGATTCTTCTTGCACAAAAGTAACAATCTCGTCATCATTTAGCATTTGAAATCCACAGTCTTCTGCATCGCATGTCATCCAGGTTTCTACATCGACAAAACTCAACAAAAGAGTGCGTATAAACCCCTCACTTAGAAACAAACTGACCTAATATTCCGCACAGATGTTTACCAAATCATACACAAGTGAATTTCCCCAAATATCCCTCACCTTGGGTTTTCCCATCACTTTTGGCTTCAGGCGAAGCAAATGTTGAGTATTGCACTGTTCGAAATTGTATCCGAACTTTGGTCCGGATATATGACGCTCCGGATAATAAAAGTTTGGATAAACAACGTTCTACTATACAGTAATACCTCGACTCTCTACTCCAATTTACGTGAACCCGGAGAAACATGATTTTCAAATCCTATCAATTCGTCTTTTTGTTCGAGCGCTACACAACTCCATTACTTACTCCCCGCTTCTTGTTTAGTTAATGTACATGTTCGGACGTATTGTACGGAATCGACGCTTAACCATAACAGTTTATTTTATTTTATTTATTTCTTGTCTACGATGAGTGTATCGTGTTTAATACATGTATTATACTTACTCAGATTTGAGAGACGGCTATGTCATAATGAAGTAGAACTGATTCTTATGCATCAAACAAGAAAATGCAAACTTTATTTTTAGAATGTAAACGCGTAACATTATTAAAGACTTCGATACAAAAACAAAAATTTGTGAATTAGCATTGAATTTTAAACCTAACGGAATTGACGGTAAGAACAGTTAAAAGCTCAATCTTTAAATCCAACCATAGTTCGTAAACGTCACGGTACTATCGCTGAAACGGAAACTATGTTAGAGGCGTAGCTACCACCATATAAGCCGCATCAATGATGCAGGGACCCCAAGTTAGAGGGACCTCAACATGTGTAAGCAAATAAATCATAAAAGGCCCGTTAACAGAGTTCCCATTTTCAAAAAAATAGCCCCAAAGGAATTTTGACACAGAGCCCACTTAAGTTAAGCCAGTGATTAAAAGTATGGTGTGATAGTCAAGTGAGTGGGAAAAATTATCATGTTGATCTGAACACGATGTGCTCTCAAGCTAAGCTGATTTTTGAGAGACTGAAAAAGAGTGCCAGGGAGATGGCGAAGTGTTTAATATGAAGAGTTTAAAGTCAGTTAAATTGGTTGGGCCGATTTAAAAGTCGCTGTAATTGGCATAGCATTGCAGAAAGGGGAGAGTTGGCAAGTACTGATAAAGAGGCAGTGTCTTACTAATTTGAGAAATTAAAAGCTATGATATATGAAGGAGCCTATATCAAACAAACCATATTCAATGGACATGAGACTCGCTTGCTCTGGAAGAAAATGCCGAAAAGAAATTTTATCACCTGTAAAGAGAAAACCATTCCTGTTTTTAAGGCTGCTGAAGATCGATTGACAATGATGGTTGGCGTAATTGCAGGTGGGGCTTACAAGTTAAAACGTGTCTTGGTTTATCGCTCAGAAAATCCAAGAGCATTGAAAGATAAATCTAAACCTAAGGTGTTTGTTATTTGGAGGTCAAATCGTAAGGCAGGGGTGACAGCTTCCCTTTTTGAGGACAGGTTTGGTCCTCATATCATATCTGAAGTAGAAAATTATTACCAATCTAAATAAATTCCATTTAAAGTAATGGTATGATGGATATAACTCTCGGCTTGTAACCGAGTGGGCTCGGGTTCGAATGGTGAATAAAGCATGGACAGGGACTTCTTAAGGCATGGTCCAACTCGACCGGGTCCAGGGTCTCGACCTCAATGGAGGCCTCGTCTCATTCTCAACTCAGCTTTTATAAGATCATAATTCCAATAATTTCAATGACCAAATGTTATTTTCGGCTGTATGCTCCGAAAAACTCGGAATATAGGGTGATATATCAACTGGCAATATGTGATGATAGTCGTCTACGTACAGGTTTAGGCCTATACCACCATACACCATCATTACTCATTCAGTCAAAAGGCGGCAGACACGATTTGTACGATTGTAAGTCATGCACGTTTATTTTTTTCGGGTTAATGTCTGTAGGAATAAGGTTTTAAGGTTCATAAGTGGGACCCACATTTGTGTAAAAGCCCAGGACCTCAAAAAATCTTAAGACGTCCTTAGGCATGAATGTATTTTCTTCGGGAAAGAAATCATCCGAATGGAAAGCAATGCACCACTTTTGTTATATGCTGGGATCATCGTTTGTAATAAAATGTCTGTATTCTTCTGTTTGTATTGTATGTTTCTGTTCTTCCACTCGTCTTTCATATATATCCCAAGATAAAACCACATGACAACTACAACAACACACCAGTATATCCCCCTGCAACTTTAACTAATTTTCACCCATGTGTAAAAGTTGAATTTTTGCTACTCACAATACAACCAGTTTGCTTCAAACAATGGATCAGGGAGTCATAAAAAATTCAAAGCTTATTATACGAGACGATCATTTGCACATCTTCACAAAACTATGAGACAAAACAACGAGCTCTTTTGGAAACAATTTAGTGCTTTAGATACAGTGAGAATCATTGGACAATCCTGGAATAAAGTTTCACAAAAAACTGTAAATGGCGTCTAGAAAAAACATGTCTTTTTTTACATCACTGAAACTCAGACAAAATCAGTGCCACAGCCTGATGAAATTGGTAATGTGATAGAAGAAGTTGTCGATTTTGCCAGGAAAATAAATTTATAAGTTGATAGTGATAACGTTCAAGAACTGTTGAATTCTCACAATCAGGAGCTGACAATTGATAAGCTCATAGAGTAGCATGAGCAAGACATTGAAAAGCTTGAGTTCTTAGACCCTGTTCAATCAGAAGATCAAATGAAGGTTGGGAATTTGACAGAAGGCTTCAATTTAAATAAAAAAGGGTTACAAATTTTAGTAAAATTTTACTTCAATGAAGAGCGTATTTTTTCAACCAAACAAGAAATAAAAGAATTATTAACATGCCACAAGGAAATTTAACAGGAGAAAAAAAATCTTAAAGTTGAGTGAATATTAACGTCGTACTGTTCAGCTACATGATGGCTTTTGGCGACGGACCACGTAATTTTGAACCATGGTCAAGGGACGCGGAAGACACCTGAGCTGGCACCCCCCTTTACTAACTACCACACCACACCAACGGGAGGACGTTTGAACTCTCGACAGATGTAATGTGCATCGCTCCCCTACACGGCGAGTCTTCAGTGGTACTGGGTTCGAACTCATGACACGCTAGCCATGATCCGATACCTTGATCACTTGGCTACCGAGGATGTCATTGATGCTCTCTGTGTCATGACAAGACACATGCAGCAGTTCTTCTTGCAAATAGACTTCTTCCCTGTAATCCATGATTTCTCAAACTGTGGGGCACCCTTCCCCCCTAGCGGAGTGTGACAACACTATGAGGGAGGCGCAAGCACATTAAAAAGTCTAAAACAAAAGATTATTTTAAAAAATTATTAATTTAATGAAAGTAAACATCCAAAATACAATCTGACATGAAATATAAAATACACATTTACACTAATCCAATATACTTATAAATGTATCAATGCTGCACAGTGCATTTGATCATTAATTTAACAATAATAAGTTAAGAACAAGTTTAATAATTACCATTTGCTCCATGGGCTTGTCCCCCACACACATATATAAAAATACGTACAAAAATTAACACTTAACATAATCTTGATAATTTGTACGGTTTATTAGTACCGGTCTATCCATTGGGCTTTTGAAGCGGGCGCAAAGGGGCCGGAAGAGCTGATTTTAAGCAGATTTTCTGGTTATAAATTTCGATTCTCCAGTACCAAGGGGCCCGACCCGTAGGTGTGTGTATGTGGTTTTATTTTGGGGGTGGGGATGAAAAGGAATAAATAAATAAGACCTTTTCTGAAATAAGTAAATCTTTCGCAGCCATTATTGCATTCTAAAGCCTTCGGAATAATTTTATGGATAGCAGTGCATAGTAAGGATCATACTTCGGAAAGGCCCGAATATACGTCGAACCGAATATACCCGAATATATATACTTCCGGGTCATTTAACGCCCTTGTTGAGCTAGACGTATATGTGAGTGAATGAATGAATATTAACGTCCCACTGTTCAGCTACACGAGGGCTTTTTGGCGACGGTCCGCGTAATTTTGAACCATGGTCAAGTGACGCGGATGACACCTGAGCTGGCACCCCCTCTCCTAACTACCACACCACACCAAGCTAGACGTATATACGCCGGTGGCACTGAAGAGTTTAAAGTCATATTGTAGCTTTAGCGTCAAAGTATAGTATCCTTAAATTAAATACATTGTTATTGTATGGAGGGGGCGCGATGAAAATTAGGATGGAAAATTGGGTCGCAAATATTGAAAGCTTGAGTTGCACTGCTGTAACCCTTCTGGAAAAAGTAACCTTTGAAATTTTGGCTCCTATAGCAGTATGAAGTTCACGAGACAGGTCATTGTGCTGCTACCAGATGTAATTTTGTTCTGCATTTACAGACAAATATCATTTTTCAACAGTCCTCGTGTTTCTTAGGTGTCTTTCCCGTGTCTTCTCATCACGGATACTGCCTCATTAAATTGTCTTCATAAGTTAAGCACAATACTGGGCATTAAATTAAAATATCTGACAAACTACATTTTAAACTACCCTGAATAATGTCTTCGACTATTTGCCACCTTATTTCAAAGTTTGTTTAAATTAAATGCTTTTGAATTTTTTCTGAATGTTACAAAATACCAACCACAAGAGTTTCAAAAGTGTGCAAAGGAACAAAACATCAAAGTTGTCAAGTGCTCTTACAAATCATTTTTGATCAAATCAGTGGTTCCCAAAGCTGTCCCTATGGACCCCCAGAGGTTTCCTATATTATTCAAGGGTTCCGTGGAAAGTTAAAATTGATTTGGGGATCCCTAAGCAACGTCAAGGAGCCTACAAGGTGACCAATTAAATTTAATCAAAACTAAAAGCGTAATACATGCGTTTGTTGCAAAACTCTTTCACTACAAACTAAACTTTGGAAGTTCTCAGTTCTTCTTGGGTGTTCTCAGTTCTCTTGGGTGTTCTCAGTTTCCAAATCTTTCGAAATTGCAAAATGTTTGCTTTCTGTCAACACCTAACGTCTCCTTATGCAGACCTGAACCAAAGATTTGAAGACATTCTTCACGAGTTTTGAACCCTTTTGAACGGGAGCAAACTCAGATCCCAAACACAGATGAATCCATACTAATGCAAGAGTAGCTCACTAAAATATCCACAAATGAGGATCTTAAGCCAATGTTAGAACAAGAATACCATCAACTCTGGTGACAAAAGCATATCCCAATTTTATATCCTGCAATTTAGGTTATTGTACAGAAGTTATTGGAGTTAATAGTCGTCTTACTATTTGGTCTGTTATAAATCTCATCAAAAAAAAAAAAAAAAAAAGAAAGGAAAGGAAACCGAGTAGAAAGTAGTGCTCTTGGGGATTTGCGGCTGTACTCACAAACATTGAGCCAGGCATAAATACACTCCTAACATCTCATCAAGTTCATCTAAGTAATTAATTTTTTGAATTTTATTTTAAACGAAAGTTATATAATTTAATAAATACTTCTCCAGCAAAATTTTTTTTTAAATTTATAACTTTTATACTATGCATTTACGAAGCTTTTTCACTTGTGGGGCCATGGGAAAGTTTTAATTATAAAAAGGGGGTCCATGGGTCAAAAAAGTTTGGGAACCACTGGACTAAATGTACAACACACATGCAAGTGTATACTTAATAATCTATGCTGAAAATACCATATTTATTTTGAAGCACTAATTTTGCCTTTGGAAGAATTCAGAAAAATGGTATCTGGGATCGATAACGCAACACCGAATTATTTGGAATGTTCAAAGAGCCAGATGCTGCTCTTTACATTAAAATAAGCCACCTCATTTGAACTGAGCATGTTATCTGTATAAACAACTATAACTTCTAAGAGAAATTATTTCGGTTAGATCGTGTAACACTAGTAGAAAAAGATTTAGACTTCGATGAATACTTAAGAGCAGTGCTTCTCAAACTCTGAATATTCGCGCACCAATATCCAGTCATAATTTTCATCGCGCTCCCAACTTCATACAATAGCAATGTATTGAATTCAATAATACTATACTTTGACTCTAAAGCTACAATGCAACTTCAAACTTTTACGTTCCACCGATGTATGTAAACGTCTCGCTAACCAGAACAATAATTTCCAAGGGCGTATATATACGTCTTTCCGATATACGATTTTTTCTGTGCACTGATATCCATAAAATTATTCCAAAGGCTTTGGAATGAAATAAACGAACCTTGATAGTGTGTTTGAGAAGGATTTACTTATTTCATAGGATTTGCTCATTTATTCTTTGTATTTATTATTTATTCGTTATATTATACTTTTCTTCCCCCTCCCCATACATCACATGCGCGCGTCTACGTAGAAGACGGTAGCATTGGGGAGCGATTTGCATAACTTTTAACCGGCAGTTAAGGGATTTGTTATAAACCGTACAAATTATCAAGATAAGTATTAATTTTTGGATCATTTTTTATATGACAAGCCCAAGGGGTCACTGATAATTTTTAAACTTGTTCTTAACTTAGTGCTGCTACATTAATTATAAAATACACTGTGCAGTACTGATACATTTATTAGTGTATTATATCAGCGTAAATGCGTATTTTATTTTTTATTATGTCAGAATGTATTTTGTTTGTTTACTTTTTCGTAAATTAATGATTTTCTTAAATAATATTTTGTTTTCGATTTCTGAATATGCTCGCGCCCCCTCGTAGAGTTATCACGCCCCCCTAGAGGGGCGCGCCCTATAGTTTGAGAAACGCTGCATTAGAGGAGAATTGTTTGATAATTAAAAACTAAAAATTGGGGAAGTTTGGTTATTGAGGTGTTATGAAACATTGGTTTGAAAGTCTTGGCCCATCTTAGTCTGTGGCACCATTATAAAAGTTTTATCTTTCACAAAAAAAATTTCGAAAAAAGGAGCTAAATATTTAAATTTAATTATTCTGCATCAACAATGTACCTTCTTTTCTTTTTAATACCTGCTTTATTAGCAAATTTGAATTTTTAAATAGTTTTCTACTTTATCTTTCATAAACATCTTATTTCCGATATGCTTGATATTATAAGCGATGCAATCAGTAAACCATATTTCCATTCATTTTTTCATATTATGATCCGAATGCGTTGCAATTCTACAGAACACATATTGAAAATTTTAATTACAAAAAAAAATTTCTAACACTTTAAATAATTTATTGTTCTATCCATAGAAATTCAAATGGTAAAACAACTTTTCACATATAATTAAATTTTCAACATATGCACTCAAAGTTTTGTTCATGTTTAATTAAAACTAATATCGTGGTTCGTTTGCCTTATGTTGAACCAGGACTATTCTATACTCTATTAGAAAAGATTTGAAATAATCTACAAGTAGAAAATAAGAGTAACGTATATCTTTTCCTAAGAAGTTTTCGCGAATATTACATTCATTATTTAACTTTTTATACTTCTTGAAATAAAAAAACTCTCGAAAATTTATTTTGTGACAGATTTCAGGGTCTAATAGATTACTTGTCCTTATTTTGAAATTGATTCATATAAATTTGAAACAGTTGAAAGTTTTATCTACTTAGGATCAATTATTGCCTCTGATAACAGAATATCTCATGAAATCCAGAATCAATTTTACCTGGCAAATAAGGGTTTTTATGGACTAAGAAGGCTTTTAAAATCCAAATTTCTTTCAAAGAACACAAAATTTGTAATTTACAAAACTCTTATTAGACCAGTTCTAACATATGCACCTGAGACTTGAACAATGACATAACTGGAAGAAAATCGATTGTCATCTTTTGAGAGAAAAATACTTCGAAGTATACTTAGAGGTGTAAACGAAATCTATAGCTGTAGAAGAAGGTGCAATTTTGAATTATATATAGAATTTATAAACAACCCGGCATCATTAAATATATAAATATAAATAAAATTAATTGGATGGTCCATATATTTCAAATGCCAGATGATAATGTTGTCAAAAAAGCACTGCAGTTCAAAATCCCTGGGATGCGAATGCATGGGCAGACTCGGTGTAATCAGACTTTGTGATTATAAAAGAAAAAAACCTGGAGAACAAAAGTAAGCAAGAGGTCAGCATGGAGAAACTTTCAAAGGAAGGCACTGGCCCACGAGCGGCTGTCTTACCAGATATGATGATGATGATAGATTATTTGAACATTTTGTGATATCAGCGTTAAGAAATGGAAGTTCCATCTTCCTTTTCAAGAAGATAGAACTACTGACAGTTTTCTCATTTAATTTTTAAAATTACAAGACAAAGGCATAACATGCAAGAAAAAAAGAATTTTGATAAGAAGAAATGCTGTTTGAGAGGCAAAAGCTTCGGAATCCAGTTTTAATCGATCAAACTGAGAGCGCATAGTTTCCTACCTTTGTATGGTTAGATCGATCTCCCTCTCTAAGTATACTGAGCACATTAGAAATTTAAAACACAAATTTATTTATTCAGAATTAATTTAAAAGTTAAATATCTGAATTTAAATTATCAAATTATTTTTCAATTGGTAACAAAACATTCTGAACATTTTTTTAAAAATAAGTTCCTATTTATATATTCCCTTTTGAGACTCAAATACTAGATAAAACTCGACAACAATACTATGTCAATACTTAAGACAAAACTTGTAACTATTTTTATCTTTGTTGATCCATTGTTTCTGGTAAGAAAATTTTCAAGTTCTTTCGGGTAATACGGCTTTTACGTAGTTTCAAAGATTATTGAATAAGAAAATTCTAATTACGAAAGGATAGTAATATAGAATTCGAATAAAACACCAATGATACTGCGAACGATCTGACAGAATCTTATATCACTTTTTTTGGTTGGAAGAAAAGACTATGAGAATACTATTAACAGAGGAGGACTGCAAATGGTGTGAGCTTGGAAAGCTTCTCTCTGCTACATGATTTCATTAAATAAAAAGATCATTTTTTTAAAAATTTTGGTTTTAATCGAAGTATACATACTTTTAACATTATTGTGCAATTATTGTACATTTCATGTTCACCAATTCAAGACTAAATAAGGTCAATCATTACGCTTCCGAAATATGAATCGGAATTTGAATTTTTTTCAATAAATGCAAAAATAGCTGAAGAATTGAAGATGATACATAAATTTCAGAAAAAAAGAATTAGGAAATAAAAAAAAGAAACGAGCCTTACAGTAGTCACATACGATGTATAACATCTGACAACTTGTCGTGGTAAATTCGCAATAGCAACTTAAATCCTGAAAAAAATGAATCGAGTATGATTGGAAATAATTTTCTATGGAATAATTATATCTTTAATGAAAATTTTATTTAATTAACACAATGAGTACAGCAATTTTTTATCAAAAATAATTATTCTTGTTAAATTTGGAGGAGAGCGGTAATGATAACTTATGATAACTAAAATATGACACATATACTTGTGATTTCAAAGTATTTAAAAACCGTTGAAAAATAGCGTCAATAACAGTACCACCGTTAGTTGTAGGAACATTTCGATTTGTGTTCATTTCGAGCTTGAGTTCATCATTCAAAAAAGCTCTGAGTGGCTCGGCTTCTAGCAAATTGAAGTTAACTTTAAAATCACCACTCAAAATCATGGGAAGCGAGTGATATTTTTTTTTAAAAAGAGCAGAATCACCTTCGGTATATGGTAAAAGTACAAACTGCAGGAAATCTTTAATTTTTTGAACCTTTTGATTCGGAGAAATGTATACGACCACCGAAATCACTGTTTGTCCATTTTCACATAAGGATTCTGCCGCACATATGTCCCCAATATTTTGACTAACAATACCCAGTCCACTTGTTTGACGATAAGTAATATCCATATGTCGAGCCACAACATGTGAGTTGTTCCGTTTACGATAGATCGCAACACCAGCTGCTCTGTGGCCCGGTCGTTTAAATTGTACGCAGCAATCGAAGTCAGGTATCGAAACACGTTCGTCATTGTCTAACCACGGCTCTGCCTAAAGGACTTAGCTTCTTCTCTGATCCTAAGGTGAGAAAACAAAAACAAAGATCCCACGGCCTAGACTGCAGGGGAGGGGGATGTGGACGGAGCCCCTCCCGAATGAAGGAGAAAAAACAGAACTTCACTTCGAAGGTAGCGAAGAGACACCACCAAGCGCGCTGATTGGTCAAACTAAATAGCGCGCGCTTCCCCAACTTCCTGTTACGCATTTCCGTCCCTTTTCACGAAATCACTCCCACAAATCTCCAGCAATCGAGAGGAAAGATGTTACACATCAAAAAAGAATCACAAAAGAATTGATCTGTTGATATCATCTAGTGAAGAAAAAAAATTGGAATTTGTCTTTTGAGAACAATTCCAAGATTGTCATGTACATGGGACTTCAAATTTTTTAAAAATGTAATTTCATATTATTCAAAAACTGACTGAGGATGATCTTAAATGTTGCGAATATTTTAATGCGACATTACAAGATGGTACTGATTCCCTTAATGAAATCAAAGTTTGTAGTTGACTCATACTTTCCGGGATCGCAATAATACAAATACAATAATGCTTTTTATTTAAAAATAATCTATATAAATTGCATCAATTTTGCTATTGCTTTGAAAATCATGCTAAGCTTATTTGCAGAATTATCTATTTTTAAGTTTATAAAGAATAATAATTTAATTATTCTCAAATACGACCTACTTTTTTAATAATTTTTTATTGGATTCAAAACAGCCAGCAAAAATAATTATTCTAATATTATCAAGAATTCACTCATAACATGTAAAAAAAAAATGAAAATAAGAATTCTAATTACTTGCATACCAAAATGTGCAATGGTATAAGCAATTATATATATTACTGCTTAATTTATAGACAATTTTGAGTATGACTTAAATATTAATTCATAATTTAATTTATCCTTTTCAAGTACTCTTCACTGTACTAATAGATTCAATGTAATAATGAGCAAAATACAATAAATTATTCTTTTACTGTGCTGCATTTATTCGTTTCGGTCCTTCAAGTTAACTTCAAGTTAGCATCAGATCCCGTTTTTCTTTCATACCATCCCTGATTTCTAACTAGAACTTTCATGATTCATAAACTGAGTCCAGATTTCAAGAATTATTATATATGCTAGTAAAAATAACGAGCACTTTTGATTTAAAGAGAGTTTAAATATTATTGATGCACTTTATTTCGAAAAGTTTTAAGTCCTCTAGGAAGAAGTAGTTTGCGAACCCAGAAAAAGAGATCCCTAAATTAATTAGGTTTGGGATGCTCCATTCTTGTGCGGGGCTTGACAACTAAAGTATTCTGGATCAGCCATTTTAGATCGTCACATTATTATCCGTCCTTTTATATAACATTAATAAAGCTAAATTAAATTTCAGTAAAAGAAAAATATAATTAACACATTATCAGCACTTTTTGTCTTTGTTTATAGTCATTATTCAACCCTAATGGCAGGATTATATGGAAAAAAAAAATCTTTTTGTAGGGAAACTGTGATAACTTTTTCTAAAACATAGGGGGAAAGGGAATTTCTGTGTTTTCTAGAATATCCAGTTGATTTTCAATTGGCTGACTGGTAGGATCTGTGCTGTAGGTTGGAGTGTATTGTGTGTGATCTAATGATAATAAAAGTAATGCATTTTTTTGTATTGTAGCAAGGCAGGCTGGTGATATTTGAGACTGTGAGTATATAAATTCTACACTTACAGTTTTAAAGCCAAGATGTTTATAATCGTGTTCAATTTAACGAAATAGTTAAAATCTTGTATCTTGGGAGTAAAATTTGTATTGAAGTTACGTACTAACACTTTCTCAGTTTACATCTGACATATAAATGGTTGCAGCTTTGTTTGCATCAAATTGAATTAAAGCGAAATATGTTATTGATCATGGAGATTTCAGCATTGTGCTTAATTAACAGGTATTAGGTTTAGGGATGTGTTTTCGCTTACGAGTCTGAAAGTAATTTTGTTATTAAAATTTATTCTTTGCTTGTCTAGTAATTATCAAACGTATTTTTCAGTTTTAAATGATAAATCGAACTTTTATCGCACTTCCAAATATTCAACTTCACATAATTTCCATTTATTTATATTTTATGAAACCTAAAATTTGGTGAAAAAAATATGTGATTGAAGGCTTAAGACTAATAATTTTGTACCATAACTGACGTCAGTAATGCAAGCTATCGGTATTGTAAGGCTGCAATAACAAACCTTTGAGCCTAACTGTAAATTTTCTCAACTTACGTTTTTATTCATGCTATCATAGAATCATTAAAATGGCTTTTTTAAAATACAAATCGCCTGCATTCATGATTAAAAATTATTTGGTGGCTCGTTTAACATACGTATTTTATCTGACCGATTGTTGGAGCAAATTTTAAATAAATATTTTGCTCTTTAAATCTTTATTTATTCATGTTTTATCGGATTGAAATCAATACATTAGTTTTATTATGATACTTGATGAAAAAAAATATAGTGCTTTAAAAAAAAGTGGACTTCCGATTTTCTAACTATTCCGATTCGTAGGTGTTTTGAATTGTTTAAGTTAATTGGGGGAAAGTTTGTCTCAAGAAATTTTTTTTTCTTAATTCGAAGTCTGGAAGTAAGTACTTTGGTTTCATGAATCAAATTCTAATGAAAACTAACTTTTCATACAACAGTACGGTAAATTTTAAAATTTCCATATTCTGAAAAAGTAAAATACACATATTTTTTGGTATTTTACTTATTCATATATTTATTAAAAATGAATTTTGTGTTCAAAAGAATTTAAATAAATTCAAAACCTCTCTAAAACTTTTGTGATAATCTTTAAAATCCTCAATCTGGACTAACTGGGTCTCTAGGTTATCTGGATTAAATTTAATCATCTGTATAATGAACCAAGGTACATAGGTAAACATTCTGTACTGTGAAAAGAATATGCACTTTGAAGGAAGACAAAGCAAAATGGTAAATAATTGCACTAGAGAGAGGAATAAAATCAATGCATTACTTATGTGATATATATATTATGTTGTATAAAACTACTTGGAACCTAACCTTCTATCTGTGTTATGATTTTTTTAAATGCTTGTCATCAAATATCATGATATGTAGCCAATTATGAAAAAAATACTAAAAAGAGACAAGAATGAATAATAACAGATTTACAGATGTATTTTTTTCATAGAATTTAACTAGTTTTTTGTGGAAATAATGGAATTTAAGTGATCAATTGCTATGTAAATTTAGTGTTAACAAATTTCAATGCAAGTTCAGAATTTACCAATTCATTGGTCAACAAGCTTATACATATGTTTCAAATTTTGATGTTTCACATGTGTGATGGAATAAATTATGTCAATTTTGAATGAACTAATTTAGGATAGTTATGGTATACATAGACACTGGTGTACACAAGGGTGGGGTTTAAGGGTTCATACCTTTCTTGTAGACCAACAGATTTTTAATTTTGTCTTAAAGATTACATCCTGGTTTTTTGTCTGTTTTCTTAAAAATAAAACCCCACCCGTGAAATTAGTTTGAGTATGCCACTGTATAGTGATATTTTGATTTAAATGTATTGATATGTATTTTTGAGTAAAAATTAAAGTGATTGCTAAGTATATATATAAAATCACGGTTGAATCCTATTATAGCCCACCCCTTGGCGAAAAAAAATTTTGAATTTTGATTCCCATACTTCTGTAGTTTTAAAGTTCATCAATGTTTTTTAAAGTAGTTGTATGAAGTTCAGAATATAAAGGTGTTAGCAATAAATTTCAAAGCTTTTTTTTAAAGAAATTAGTTTAAAAAAATATTGAAAAAGGTAATTTAAAGATCAAAACTGTTTGTAGAATGTTTCAAATGTTTCTTTTTTAAAGTTAAGTTTTAGCTGTATTGGTAATTTTAGTTCTCAGTTTTCTTTATATTATAATTGTTCATAAAATTTCTATAAACTGTGAAGAGAAAGAAAAAATTTAACAAGACTTGGACTGATTTTTTAAATAAGAAATATTGAATTTATAGTTAGGAATAAATCCCCCCCCCCCTGATAGTATTACATTAAATCATACTGAAATTGATGCTTATGAAAGCAAACATTTAACAGTTTGACAATCCTAAAGCATTAAATAAAATTTTTATTTTGCTTCAGTTTATAAATATTATTGAATGTCACTTCAGCCCAAATTTGCACCATGAGAATTAAGCCATGATACACTAACAGCAAAAGAGAACAGCTAAAACAGATTTTTACATATAATAATTGAAACAAAAAAGTCTGATGTTGGTGGAAAGTGACATGATTCACATGACGTAAATTTGGCTGTGGTGACATTAATACCATATTTTATTTTTGTCTCAATGTTAATTTCAATTTTTTTTTGTACGAATATTAGATACCTTTTCCTTGCTTTTTTAGTAAATAAATATCGGGTCCATTTTGGTCTTGGTTATTAAATGTTATTGCAATTCATCTGTATCAAACTTATTCTAGTATTTTTATTGAAATACATGGAATTAAAAATATAAAATTATACCAAATTTTTTAATTTATATTTTGAAAATTACAGTTTAAAAAATCTTTTATCACCCTCTTACCCATAATGCTATCTTTAAATTTATTCTTGTGCAAGTAAGCATATATTATTACATATGGAAAAGTTCTATGATGTAAATAGCTGTAAACTCAGGATTATTTTGGCTTTTAGTGGAATGGCAAAACAAAATTGAAAGAAAAATGCATTGTTCCCTTTTTTAACAACATAGTTCAAATAAGGAAATCATGTTCCCTTTCCCTATCAAGTACTTTGTCACTCTATTTTTTAAGACATATTTTAGTATCAAACAAATGTATGCCAAAGCATGGTTGCAGTTAGCTTTTGGGCCAAAAGAATCCAGAAAACCCATTTGTGTCCAAGTATAAGATTAAATTTGTAAATGAGAATGCTACAGTAAAGAACTACAAAGCAAGATGGCTGCCCAACAGAACTTACTAGAATCACACACACACACAATATTAACCCCTTGTAGTTTTAATTGTTTGAATAAATTGTAAAGTTTGAAATGATTACTTATTTATAAATTACGTGCCTGAAATAATTATTTAAAAATAAGTTTTAGAAATAAGTTTAGATGAGTAGGACTCGTGATTGAATTACACAGTAAAAATAAGTTTACATGAGTAGGACTCGTTATTGATTTACAAAGTCAAAATAAGTTTACATAAGCCAGACTCGTGATTAATGCTTAAGGGGTAAAGTTTGGTTCACATATTATTGGCAGAAAAAGCTTAAATTCAAAATGTAAATATTTTTTTGAATGCATAATGCTAATTTGGAAAAAAAATTTTTTTTCTGTATCTGTTTATGAAATATTGTTTGAGCTAAGAAGTATTTTCTCTTGTGGTGGTGATGAGTGGATGTTGGGTCTTGTCAGTTTTTATACAGTACATGCAATAATTTTTTTAAAAAATTTTTTGAAAAATTTGAGTCTTAAATTACAAAAATTACATTCATTTGTAAATAAAACAAAAATTCGCAAGGAATATTTTTTGTGGTTTTATGATTTGTGGAATATTACTTTATATTTTAGATCTTTTACATAGTTAACCATTTATATTCAATGTACCTACCATAATCAGTTACTATAATAAAATTTTATTCAATTTGTAGATATATTAAATCGATACTTTTAACTATATGCAATTATTATATATTTTGCAGAGTAGAAGTATAAATTATTTCATGTCTAAAATAAGCTAGTTATGGATTACAAAAGTATAATCACAATTAGCATAAATTTTGTAAAAACAAACTTTTACAGTTATTTTTCAATTAATGGAATGTCATATGACAGGAAACTGAAAAATAGATATAAAATTCGGGCGTATAGCATGCATCTATACTTTCAAGCTGCAGTTTTGCAAGTTTTAGGTAGTATATTCACCGTATAACGTGCACCCCCCTTTTTTAAGAAGAAACTTGAAATGTACATACGTGATGCTCTTATGTTTTGAAGCAATTTATTCTAGGCATTATTCCAAGCCTTAGAAAAATTAATATACTTCTAGAACTACAACTCTTGAAGTATATAAGAAATGTCATTCCTTTTAAATAAACAGTATTTCTATCAAGGTAGAAGTCTAATTTTTTCTATTCTCACACTTAAAAGTTCTCATTCTAATATCACCTGTAAATTTTGATCTAATTTTTGTGTGTTAAAAGTGTGCGTTATACGCCGGATATTATGGTAGTTTAAATTCTGCTTCATAAAAATAGCTTTCATTGCAGGCATATATAAAAATTCAGTATCAGAAATAAACAGAAAAGATTGTTTATTTTTTCATTGTTTTGTTTTCAACTAGGTTATTGTTGCTGTGTAAATTTTACTTTATTTTGACATAAAATTAACAATTCTTATTAATTAAATTCCAATTAAATAAAATTCTTAATTATATGTATGTTTAGTTCTGATAAGCAAAGTAAGTGTTTTAAATGAAAGTATTTGCATACTTTGTTGAAAAAAAAACATTATTTTTAAGGTAAGTTCTATAACAAGTACATGCAATATGCATTCACATTATGTTAAGACAATTTAGTGTTGGCTAACTTTTTTGTTCTTCTGTTTCAGTTGCTGGAAATATTTCTTAAATGATATTATCCACTTAAAGAAAAAGATTACCTTTAATTTATCTGCAGGTTTAAAAATATTAGTCTTAAAGATTTTGTAAAGGAATTTTTTGAACAAATATAACATCAAGTTTTTCATCAAGAAATAGTTTAAACAAATATGAATCCTTAAACAAATTTGCATTATTTTAATGTTAATATGCTCTGCATCTCATTAAAAAAGAATATGGTTTTTAGAAATTTGTTACATTGAAGAAGGCAATTTAGTATTAAAACTGCATCTATTTAACTGATCATGGGGTTTTATCAGCAGTTACTATTCATGTTCAAGAATTACTAATAGATTTTTTCTATGTTGTAAGGAGGAGAATTTATAAAAATATAGCTTAGTTTATAAGTAAACATAATATTTTATATTTATGTATAAAATAAACTTTTATTGGAACTTGCCAAGTTGACAACCCTGATTTCGCATGTGTCGTATGCGCTGAATTGGCAATCGTGCTTCATTTTATATAACTTTGCCAATAGATTGCAATAATATGCAAGTACTGTCAGGGGCGGCTCTAGGGCCGAACAAACCGGACCCTTGTCCAGAGCGGCAAATTTTTGAGGGTGGCATTTGGATCAAATTTGAAAATATTTTTTTTTGTTACAAAATATTTGATATATTTTCTGAAATAATATTGAATGTGAATATGGTATTTCATTTAACGCATCTTATTTCCTTATTTTGTACTATGTATGTTTAATGTCAGTTTTCTTTTATGTGGAAACTTGAAGGATTCGTGGCGGCAGTATATGTTAAATCATGAAATTTGACATGTTTACACATCTTTCACTTGTAACTTTCTCCCCACGCCGGAGTGGGGTCACAACAAACATTCCTTTCACTCATATGATGTTCGGTGTCAGCTGTCCCCAAGGAGACGGGTAATGAGAGATTTTGTTAAATAGAGAGCCACAGATGTTTTATTTTAGTCTTGAGTGTATTTACTATAAGTTAAAATAAATGCTCCCACCATCAGTAGAATCTTTTTTGAATGAATTGGCCTATTGACATGGGCGATTCCCTCTCTTGCATTTTACTCATTTGAAATAATAACAGGTAACTATGTACTTAATTCCAATTTTTTGTGTATTTTTTAATACTTAAAATAATATATATATATACATACATATATTCTTATTTTTGTTTGCAAGAATTATCAAAGTTTTATAGGTGTGTATCAATGTGAACAATTTATCCTTTTTAACTATAATTTTTTGTCTTGGGAGAGAGGGGCAGCATTTTCTGTCCAGGGTGGCAAAACTGCTAGAACCGGCCCTGGTACTGTTTTATTTTATACATAAGGATAAGATGTGTGAAAATATAGTTTATTTTATAAACATATGTATTGCAGATAAGGAATAAATGAAGATTAACAAAATCATAATATTTCTTGTTATGCTTTGAAGAAGTTCTTTTCTGTATGCAGGACAGGCTTTGCTTAAAATTTTAGTATCAAATCTTAATTACAAATTAGAATTAATCCTGTAAGAAATGCTGAGTGATATAAAGTTTTTCATTTCAAGCAATCATTCTAAATGTAATTATAGTTTAATTGATAAATTTGTTTAGAATAAATGTCATTGAAACTATTTATATACATGAGATTTTCATACATAAAAGTATTTTTAAAAAGTTAAGTGAATTTAAATGAATTAAAAACTTATGTTATAATTAAAGCTTTGGTATAATTTATTACTGGCAGTTGAATCACTTATATTTTCATTGCTTTAAAAACTACAGCTTTCAATTTGTGAGAGCTGGAGTTTTCAAAAATTAGCATTGTGATGTGGGGGGTACGAATTGGTAGTATTTGTTTAGAGCAGGGGTTGCCAACCTTTTTGGGAAGAGTGCCACTATCTGATAAAAAAAAGTTTTGCGTGCCACTTTAATTTTTTCCAACAAACAAAAGATTATGAAAAGGGGGGGGGGGATGTTACTTATAGGCTTATTATGAGATTTTTACGAAAATAGCACATATTTTATGCAAGTCTTAGTAGAAATTTAAAAATAAAACAAATAAGATCTTAAGAGTTTTATTGTTAAAATTTTCTTTTCAGTTTCAATCAATTAGGTTAGGTATAAAACAAAAATAAGTAACCAGAAAAATTTAATTTTGAATAATTATTAAACAGTTATTAGTGGTTTGGTCAGTGGTCAGCCCTGAGTGGTTTTTATATTGTAGATTTTTTACTGGGGGAGTCATCTACATTAAGATTAGTTCTGAAAGATGCTAACAGAATCGGATTGTTCTAGGTGTGCATTAGTTTCTTTTTCCTCCAAAATTGAGACAAAAAAAAACCAAAGTGTGTTCACAAAAGAAGATATAAGATCAATTAAGATCAGAAGAGAACAATCTTTTCCTTGTAATCTTAAATTTAAATTATTTAAATGCCTTGTAGTATCGGTAAGAAAACCAAAATCTCAAAACCTATCTTCATTCTTGAGAAGCAAGCACTCACTAGGCAGTTCATTGTTTTCTTTCAGATACTTTAAAACACACTCCCTCAAATTCTAGAATATCAGGAATAATGTACTTTCTTCTAAAAACCAACACACACAACAATGATAAAATGTTGTCTGCATTATATAATTTTCTATTGTTATTTAATTAAATGTATTTAAAATAGAAATGATGTTTTATTTTGTCTGAAGCCACCACCTTTCAATAAAAAAAAATTAGTATTTATTTATTATCTTTTCAAATTTTTGAATCTTTTAATAAGTCTTCGTGTTCCACTCTGCCATGCCACACTTGCACGTGTGCCACGAGTTGGCCACCCCTGGTTTAGAGTTTATGATGTGAATACATTGATGTTTTTTTATTACAGTGTGTATGTTGATGCAAAAATACTGAAATATTCATATAATTGTGTATTTTACATTTATTGCCTTATTACTTTTGAAATAGTTGGGTCACCCAATTCAAATTTAATTCTCAATTTTTATTACTCTTATGGTAAGTAAATAGTTTATATTATTTTTTAAATACATTAACTGTGAATTGCAGATTTGAAAATAATTCATTAAATGTTTGACCTAAATTATTTCAAAACATCTCATAAATTTACTTAGATCTTAGATGAATTTACTTTATATATATATATATATATATATGGAAAAAATTTTATATAAAATATAGAACATAACAGGGAAAAAAAGAAGAAAAAAAAATTAAGATCAAATCTAATGAAATACAAATAAGAACCTAGCGAGTCAAAATGCAATTTCGGACTTAGGACCGAATAAGTGGGGTTAAACTAGTTTGAAGGCGCCAACCTTCCCCCTTTGCAACTCGGTAGGAAAGACCAAAATAAAATAAATAGAAATTTAAAGTATAAAAATTCTAAGTATAAAAAATCCAAAGTATAAAAAATCTCATAGAAATATGAAAGAACAACCGACTACTATTAAGCAAAAAATTCTCCCAAAATGTTTAAGCAGAAAAATATCAAAAGAATTACCCAGTAAAAGGATTCTTCCAAAAAGATTTTAAAACTTCTGCTCACAGAGCTTATTCCAGGAGATCCAACACACATGAAACTGATGGAAAGCTTTTATATGTTGTGATAAAAATCTAAATTGCACTTAAACGCATCCTTTATACCAGCATGCAAGGAAGACGCCAAGAAAGATTACATTCAAATTTGGTAGGCTACAACTTGGTTGGCTGTCACAAATGTAGAAAATTGGTTGGTTGTCAAAATGTAGAAATTTGGTTTGGTTGCTAAAAATGTAGAAATTTTTCATATTATAGGAATTTTAAGAAGGGTGTTTAAAAAATAAACTGTGTGAAGAGTGTTAAAACAGAATCTTCACAGCAAAACCACTAAAATGCTGACTTTGAAATCCTATTGTTGTATGGTGGTTTTGAAATCAGAAATAGCAAGACGATTAATGTATTTGTGATGAATATATGTTTTTAAGAAGTTAAAAGGATAGTCATGATCTAAGCAGCATTGGAAGAATTTCTTGATATTATTAAATTTATCTATTTTGTTGGTAGTTAAGTTATCATTCCTAAGTAAAAAATTCAAAACAATATTTCTGTAAATTGATAGATGCAAATTGCTGTTCCATACAGGAATTTTAATTACATGGAAACTAAAAGAATCTCTTTTGTCATAAATGTTACAGACTACTCTATTGTCAATAAGATGCAAGTCTAAATCTAGGAATTCAACCATATTAGAGTTAAAATTAGTTTTAAGAAGGTTGAGATTGTCAGGGTAGAACATAATATTTGGTTTGAATTCACTATTTTTACCAAAAATTATTACATCATCTATATAACGGTATAATAAGAAAGATTCATCAAAAATATGATCAATTTCAAAAAAATGTAAATATAAGTTAGCTAAACTATTACTGGCAGGACCACCCTGCGGTAATCCTCTGATCTGTTTAAAAAGATTTTGATCAAATGCTATGAAATTTTCTTGTAAAACAAGATTAACCAGGATATCAAATTTTTCCTTTTTCATTGAATTATGCAAATCATATTTATCATAAATTAAATGTAGAACTCTAATCATATCATCTATATCAATAGAATTAAAAAGGTCCTCGAAGTCAAAGCCGTGCATGGAAAAAACTGTCATATCCTTCGTGACTCTAACAATCTCTAAGCTATTTTTAATTATTGCTGTGTGTTGAAAGCTATCGATAGTATTTTGAAGAAGGGATTGTAAAATCTTCCCAGACTTCGTTATATATGTATTATACCCATTAGTAATACTACGGAATTTTATTGGATTTTTGTGGAATTTTGGTGTTAAAAAAATTCGTGGGTATTTAATAGTTTTGAGATGAATATTTAATCTTTTGTTTAAAGCCAAAAGACTATTATCATCTTCTCTATTGCTGTGAATCGACTTTTGAAATGCATTATTCTTTAAAATATGATCACTTAATAATTTACTATAAAAATATTTACATATTATTGCATAATTAGCAGAGACTTTATCAACATAAGTTATCACGAAATCCTTTTGAATATTATCTATCGATACTTTAAGGTCTTTATACATAATTTCATTTTCAACGCTGAAATCCAAATTTCCAATTTCTATTGCTACAAGAGATCTAAATTGATTGAATGCTTCTATCGGCATTCCGTATTTAATAGCCATTTTAAGGTAGAAAGTATCCAAATCTCTTGTGATTTGTTTTACAATGTTGGATTTATTTTTTGTGATCATAAGTCTAAAGTCAGTACCTTTTTCCATAAAATTTCTCAATAAATCATCTTTTACAATGCCAAGGTCTCCAGTGACAACGTGCTGATGATATTCATCGATATAATCACAATACAAATAGCATTTACACTGCTCCGGACATAGGAGCTCCGAAACTTGATTATAATTGAAAATAAATCTACCAAGTTTCTTGTTATATTTGAAAGCCTTTTTAATAATAATATTTTTAATAGCAAAAAGGATTGAAATTTCTGAAATATACCTGAAAAATTAATTTTGTTAAAGGATTTATTCATAAATAACATGGTACAATATTCTGTAGTGTAATTTTCTACTGCATCTAATTTGATATTCATTTTTTGTACTAGATAATTATTAAGATCTCTAATCATATGCATACCATGGGAATCCAAAAACTTACATCTGCTTAAAATATGTCATAATTTTAATTTCTGTTTTATTCATTCCAAACATAAAAGATTTAATTAAGCCTGCATTAAAGTTATCATCAACTTTTTATTAGCTAACTCCAACGTAGACCTCTTGAGAGTAGTGCTGTTTCTTGTAACTCTCTTTCCACTCTTAGATCTTGAAATTCTTGAGATTCCAACTTTTCATGTTGTTACCAAAAGATTTATCGAATTTCGGAATAAATAATGACTCTTCAGATTTTTGTTTAAATGATGGCAAAATATTTCTGTTGTTCCAGATTATATTCAGACCATAAGGATAAAATGTTCTAAATGCACCTATACAAAAGTTTTCAAACCACAATCTCTGTTTGGTATTTGGCACTATTTTAAGTATGTGTACAGCTATGTTATTAAATCCATGCTTGTTAAAGTGCCCGATCTCAACCTTACTCTGATTTTTGTTACACTCAAATCTCTTAGAATCAGATCTATGCTGATTTAGTCTAATATTGATAGTATTCGAGGTCTGCCCTATGTAAGAGAATTTACACACATTACATAACATTCTGTAAACACAATTAAAGGTTTTACAAAAAATATAACTCGAATTCATATCTAACTGTTCATCACTAATCATGATACAAGCCTTGCATCTTTTGTCAGTGCAAGACCTGAATTTAAGTTTTAGACAATGGATATCTTTGAAAGGTTTAGTTTCAGATATATTACCATAACACCTATCTCTTTGAACTTCATCTCTACCATTCAAAATATTAATTTTATGTTCTGGCATATGAGATAATCTCCTATTATATTTGGAGTTCCGAAAAATTCTAGTTTTATAAACCTTAGCAACATATGGTTTAGAATCATAAAGGGTAAATAAAAGAATCATGAATATCAGAAAAACTCACACATTTTTTTGTATTTCCTAAAAATTTTTTAGTTTTTTTATATGCTAACTCAGAATTTTTGTGCCCATATCTATAATTCACAAAAGACATACCTAAATATATACCAAATCAGAAAAATAAAGGCTCTACTGTATGGTAAATGTATGACGATGGCACAGATACCATTATACTGTACCACCGAGCAATGCCATACCAAGGTATGACAAATTGCCAGTATCATCTTGAGATTTTGTGTGGATTTTTCATACATTTTGACTAATTTTTTTTATCAAATTAATTCTGCATTGAGAGAATAAATTTTAAGTTTAACATTTTCATAAAAAGTACAATTTTTAAATTTGCATTGTAATTTTTGGATGTTTCTAAAGTACTTTATTTTTGAACTAATAATATATATAAGCAATGTATTGTCAAAAATGATCTTAATTTTTATTGTCTATATACATCTTACATTTTCTCAAACTATTACTGATACAGAAAATGTATTGCTAACATTAGTATTATTTTTATGGGTAATTTTAAAGATTTTTTAAGAAAGTCAAGAAGTTTGTCATTTGTGAATTTAGAAAACAAAATTAAAAAATTTGTGTAGGGTTGAAAAAATGATTATTAGAGATAGAATGAAAGGTTTCTCAATGATGTGTGCTACAATTATAAGATTTTATGTGCTTGCAGATAGATAAGTTTTTCTTGACATTGTGCTGATTCAAATTTCGGAGCACATTTAAACAATTTTTTTTTCTCTTTTTAGGAAAGCTTCTAATTTTTTAGTTTTTATAGTGTTAGCTTTTTAATAATTTTGGAGATCATTTTAAGATACTGTAATGATAAAAATTTCTTTTATGTTTGTAAATTATCAGCATAACTGTAGTTTCTGCTACTACTTAGTCATCAAAGAATACAATCAAAATATTGCTATTTTGGATAATTTTTATGTTAAGTAGAAGCTTATTTGAAAGTGATTGAGAATCGAGTTTTTAATGTGTACCAAAATGTAAACATTGAATTTGTTTCTAATTTTTACACAAAAAAAAGTTCGTGAAATTCTAACAAAAAAATAATAAATAAATAAAAGTTGTCAATTAGTACGAAAGGAAAAAAAAAACTAGTTAAATGTTTCTAGAGGTAGAATATGAAATTACTGATACAAATTGAAAATAACCGGTAAATTAATTCTTTCCCTGGTTAACGATTTTAGGTATCGAAGTAACTTGCCTTTTATAGAAATCGAGGTAAGGCAATCTTCGGGAAATGCACGAGAATTTGAACTATACACGAAGCACAATTTCAAAGAGATAAATATCTCAATTTTCGTGAAAATTTGCTACGTTGTTATTCATACAACTGTTTATAATATAGCGTTTTTAAAATATTCCTTTACTAATTAATTTTGTACAGTAACGTAAATGGATAGTTTGGTTAGCATTACGATATAGGAGGGAAAAAAGTCATAACACACACACATTTTATTCCGGAAATTCCGATAAAAATGAAAAATAGGCTGCTCTGTAATGGATAGCGGAGCCAGAGTATATTACTGTTGGAGGGTATTTTTATATCTTAAAAAATATTCGGAATTTCGGTTCAATTCTTGAACATAAAACGAAGGTTGCTTTATGTAAGCGCCATTTTAACTGCTAGTCCCCCCCCCCCATCATACTCTCGACCTAAGATTAGACACTGGTTCTGCCCAACCGGTGCAGACTGGTTGAATCCCGCCCCTTGGGGGGTACCCAGTGAAAATGCAATCTCGTATTTACAGGGAACTGAGATCAGGGCTATTTTAGTAGATCTTAGTCTTGTTTTTCTTTTGAATAAGTTTGCGTAGTTTGACGATTTTTATGAAAAAAGTGAATTTATATATTTCATAAAATGAATTATTGTTCAACAATCCCCCAAAAACTCGTATACTTTTTACATTGCCTAATGTAGTAAATTTGACGAGCCTCATTTCATAAGTAACTCAAAAGAAAATTTTTCATTTTCTCCTAATTCCAGTTTTTGCTTGAAAATTCAACTACTGTAAGTGTAGTTGCTGCACTATGAAAATAATTAAATTGTTAAATAAAATTGCGCTCGTTCAGTTTATTAGTTTTTCTTTTTCATTATACTTGGTAGTTAAATTGTTAATGCCCTTTTATTGTATTTTCATACATTAAAATTTCAATTGCTTTGTAGAATATCGGTTATTTAATGAGGGTATTACAAAAAAAAAAAATATGTTCTTAAATTTTGTTAAATATTGTGCCGATTGTATTCAAACAATTTTGCTTAATATTTCAAAAAAAAAAAAAAATCACACAAAACTTTATACCATATACGTTATAAATTTTATATATTTAATTATATACCTTAAAATTTTGCTGACTGTGCAAAATGACCTTCCATTCACTAGACTTTGAGATCACGAGACTTTTTATTTAAAAAAAAAAAAAAATTCACTTGATGCTAGAGTGCCTCACGAATTTCTATAGTTGAACTACGGTTGGTATGGAATAAAATTGATCGACTAATCAATAGATGCGGATCGCATCGCTTCAATCTCCTATTCTTCGTGACGAACTTTTGCGTAAAATAATTTTTTTTCCCTTCCATTTCTCAGAATAACATAATTACCAATATGGTATGAGGAATGCTAAAATTGAAAAATAATTTAATCGAGGATAGCATTATAAATAACGATTTTTATAAAAAAATCGTCTGATTAAACACAGAAAATGATTAAAAAGTTAAAAAACAAACTTATTTATCCTCCCCCCCCCTACTTTTTTTTGCAGTCTCAAAAAAAAAGACGCATTTAATGTTTTATGTTAGCATGTTGTAATATCCAAGTTAAGCGACAGCTTTTATTTCGCAACTGTTATCTATTAGGATTGTGAAATGTTTTCTTCATAGGAAAATAATTTCCATAATTCATTGCAGATGTAAAAATATATTTTTGTCCTCCTCCCATTCATATTAATATTTCTCCTCCTTTATGATAAAATAGATTTTTTTCTGAGAAATTAAGGATTGAGTTTAGTACTGCGAAATGTTCTTCAGATTAAGGAACAGAGATACCAAATTATGGCTTTGCTTTTTATCAGATACGTAATTTGCATTAATAAATCGGATATGACACAATATTTATATAATTATTGCATCATATACGATTTATTAATGCATTCATTATACATAAAAAAAGATAAACGTGGAATTCCTAATTTCTTTATTATTTATGCATTTCCCTCGTATTGTGTTGTTAACAGCACCTGATTTAAAAACTGAAAATATGCTAGTGAATTCATTTCTATTTTTCAATTTCCAATGTTAAAAGACGATGCACATTTTTAATGTTTTCTTGATTTGTTAAAGAATTCAAAGTTTGCTAACTATTTATATAGAATGCTTATTTTTATAACAAGTTTTAAATTTATAATCGGTTTTGAAAATATGAATTGAAAGTGAATTATATGAAATCTCCGAATTTTTAGAATAATGCATGAAAAATTGGTTCTTGCTATGCATTTAAAGTAAAAAAGTTTAGTGAAATATCAATATGTTTTGCTTTAGGTGTAAGAAATGTTTTATAAAACTGAACTTGGTTTTGTAGTATATTTATTGACTTATTCTTTAAATTAACTCATTATTAATTTTAAATTATCCTTTTCTTTTTTTAACCATTTATTGCGATTTTAAACGTAAAATTTATCAACATAAGCTCTTTCTTATTGCTAATATTTGCCTTAAAATTTTGCCCGTGCAATCAATTCTTTTTCGCTTTCAGTATAATATTAAAGTTCTGTTTTAATAAAATTAAATTAAAAATTTTATCTATAAATCAACAAAAAACATAGATTCGAAAATATCCGTGTACGGTTATGAAATTATTTTTCCTAATAATGAATCATTTTATAATTTTTTAGGAATAAAATTACAGTTATAAAATTCGGGGAAAATTCCTTACTTTTGATTTATTCTTTCATTGTGTGCTTGTGTTATTTACTAAGAGAGAAACCTATTAGTTTCTTTCCCCCTTGCATTTTTCATTTTCTGATTTGTTTTTTCATTTCATAAATTCAAATTTTTATTACTCAGTATTTTTTTTAAAAAAAATCTTGTTTGTTTCTTTAAATTTTTTAGTAAAAAATAAACGGAATTTCCCTTAATTTTTTCCCGTGTTTTTGTATAATTGTTACAAATCTTAAAGTTTTACAGTTAAAACTATAAGCGTTTTTCATCTGTTGAGTAGTTTTAATCAATCGCCTGTTTTTCATCTGTTGAGTAGTTTTAATCAATCGCCTGTAAATCATACGAGTAAATTTATATTTTTATGCAATTATTAGTTACTTAAAAAGTTTGCTGTAAGGCCTAGTGCGACCGTCAAACAGAAATGAAATGAAACCTGAGGTCATGCGGCACGAATTTTTCAGTATTTTATTCGGAGATGTGTACATGCCAAACGATTTTGAGTGGCTTAAGTGCGATATTCTATCAGAAAAATATTCAAATCTAATCAGAACAATACTGACTTCTCGATTGTTGCCCGCCATTTGTGTTGTGGATTTCAGAACAGACATTAAATTGTTCTGAATTCACAGTTTACTCGGAAAGATTGTTTTTGCTTACGTTAATTAAATTTTTAAATAAGATTAATGGAAAGTAATACTTTTTCCGTTTTAAGTTTCTTTTTTGGAATTAAAAAAATCTGTCTCGTAAATTTCGCGAAATCATACAAAATTTTTCTATTGGTAAGATAGATTTTGGTTTTGGAATGCATATTATCTCTGTTATTTGCAGAAAATGTCACTACATTTGTAATTAGGATTCTCAGTTTATTATTTGTTTGATCATAAAGGAATTTTAAAGCTGAAATCTTTAAGAATGTTTTACTTTATATTTACTGGGTCATTCCATTTCGGATTCAAAGCTTTCCAAAGCTAATTTCTTTCTATTCTTTGCTAGTGATATCCTATATAAAATGAGCATGCCAGTATGTGTTAATTGCATGGCGAAGTTTGGGCAATAGTTAATGTTTAATAAACTGTTTATAATTTTTTAAAATTTTACAACGTGAGGGTAGGTGATTTGATTCAAATAATTTCTTCTGATATATTTAATTCTTGGATAATTTTGTTACGTTAGAAAATTGTGTTATCTGATGAAATAATACTTATTGATGTGAAGTTATAAATGACACACATTTGTGCTTACAGTATTATTTTCAGAGGAAATGTACTAAGTAATAATTCCCTTTAAAAGAGGCAGAATCCTCAAATTTTGTTTAAAGTATTTTATTTTTTAAATCTTTAATATTTTTTGTTCTGAGATACTGATAAAAAAGGGTGTTTTTTCTCTTTCTCTATATTTTTCTTTGAGGTATAACAAAGTTTGTGAGGTTTGTTTATTCCTTCATTTGAAATTAATTTTCATTAGAAGTGGTCAGTATTTTATCCTGAAATTTACTAATAAGAATTTTCAAAAAGTTATTTTTTTTCATATAGAAATTAGAGATAGTTGATTTGGATTCCTAATTCTGAATAAATATTTGCATAATGTAAGATCAAAATATATTATAATAAATCAGTTTTTGAAGCATTTAATTATGCCAACTAGTTTGTTATTGAAAACTTTATTACTATCATTTATAAAAAAAGTGTTGAGTGTTTGTACTTTTTAAAAGGCTCATTTAATGCTGTATTTTGATGTGCTTTAATAAGAAAGTATACTTTTTTAATATTTAATTTAAAGTTAAATTAAAATTTTAAATTTACATTTCAGTGTTAAAATCAAATATATACCCATTGCTATAAGAATTTAAATTTTTATGTAATTTTAGTAATTTACTAAATATATATTTTTAATAAAGTTTCTATAGTGGATTTAAGTGGTATTTTAAGCAGCGCCTGACATTTTTCATACACATTTTTTAAATAACGTTCAAATGTAAGATTGGAGAAGTTAATAGTGTTGAATTGTTTTAATAAACCCAGTCTGTTATATTGCCCATAATAATCTTATAACAATACTTTTTTTAAATAACTTTCCTTAGAAATGGTTGTTAGTTCAGTTTTAATTTTAAAAAATAGGCAAATTTTTTGAGTAGAGGTTTTAAAAAAAGTTCTCATTGTTATTTCATAGAATGGTATTGAACAATTTGAGGAAACCAAATATTATAGTAGAAGAAACTGAAAGGTAGCAGTGAAAATTCAAAATTAAAGTGTGTGGATGATTTTTTTAATAAATTTATGGGAATGGGAGGGGCTGTGTGTGCTAACTTTCCAGAAAATATTTCTGAAGAAAAGATCTTGTGTGATGAAA
This sequence comes from Trichonephila clavata, assembly GCA_019973975.1. Classification (NCBI taxonomy): domain Eukaryota; kingdom Metazoa; phylum Arthropoda; class Arachnida; order Araneae; family Nephilidae; genus Trichonephila; species Trichonephila clavata. The sequence continues at coordinate 61,867 of BMAO01013872.1, forward strand.
GCTGGAAACTAATTAAGGGCAAAACAGAAAACATTTATTGTGCTGAAGTATCTTGATAATTGAGTTGCAAAGGTTCAACATTTAACTACAATGAATCAATGAGAATAGTTTATAGTACAGATTAAACTTAAATGTTATCCTTCGCTTCAGGATACAGACATTAGTAAAAATACTATCTGAAATACTGTTAACTTTTTTGGGATTCATTTGGTAGATTTATTTAGGGTGCTTATATAAATGCTTATAGGTGTGTAAAATTTTTAAGTGTAAAATCATAAAAACTATATCTTTGTGTGTGAAATATGATACAGAAATTGAGGAAATTTGATTTTATTCAAATCCCCTAATTTCTGCAACTGTAATCTGCTCTTCTGTTTTTATTTCAATGAAATATATGTTTATAATCTTTATAAATTTTTATACTTTTATAAACTTAAAACCTGTATAAACAAAAAATAATTTCCGACAAAATTTGTTTTTTGGATGGTTTTAAGCTTTCAATTGGTGTAATATTTAAAGTATTTATTTTCCTTAATTTTTGAATTTAAACAAAAAGATTTTGGCAATGCAACAGGCTGTAAAGAAATGTAAAACTAAAAGAGGAATGCTTAAATTTCATTTAAAAAAGGAATAAATATTAATATGTTGCTTATGATACTTTCACTTCATGTATTATTATGATTGGATGTATTACATTCACATTTATATTTTTTTATTTTAGAAAGTGAGAAATACAAATGTATAAGAAAAGTTAGAGTAATTCATTCCCTTCAAGTGCACAATCATTTGCAGTAAGTATTTTGAAAATTTATGGAAAATGAATCTTTTATATTCATTTGCTCATTTTTATGTTAAATTAAGATTTTGTTACTTTTCTTTACAAAGAAAATTTTCGTAAAAAAACTTTTTTACAGTAAAAATGTTTATTTTGTGGCTTATATAATAAACTTATAGTATATTGATGCATCATAATTGAAATAAAAAGATTTTTTAAGTAAAGCAATTTTTTATTATATATTTATTTATGTAATTAGTAAAAACTACGAAAGGAAATTAAAAATAGTCAAAACAGTTTGGTTATTTAGTTCAATCCATTAGATAGGATTGATACTTATTTTTACTTACCAATAAAAATAAGTATCAATCTTATAAATTATCAAATTAGTATTGAGAAGTTATTTATGATCATATATCCTTGACAGCAGAAAATGCTTGTATGACGGATTAGAAAATGTAGAAGTATAATTTTAGTTAATAGTTCTTATCTGTTAAAAGAAATGTCGAAGAGCAGTCTAAAATATAAAGGAAAAAATGTTGAAATTTTTTTTTAAATTTGAAAGTTAAATTTATACAGCTTTGTTTTATTTTTTACTTATATTGAATTTTATGTTCTGGGAATTGTCCATTTCAGCAAATGTTTTCCTTTTCAAATATTTTAAACTAGCTAAACACAAATATAAGTTTCCAATACAAGATTTGAAATTTCTAGTTAAATCCTATTTCGATTTACTTATTTAAATGTACATAAATTTATTTATGTTTTAAATATATTGGAACAAATTGTAATTAATTTTTAATTCTTATTTTAAATGTGGCCCTGATTTTATGTGGTATATCATTTTGATATTTTTGGCACTTTTATTGTTTCTAACTAGCTTTCATGGCCCGCGTTGCGCAGGCTTTTTCAACTGTATAGATATTTTTCCTTTAAAATTTCCCCTTCTCGTATCAGTTTAAGCACTCTCCTGGTGTGTTTGTGACTTCCATATAAATATTTCATTAAATACCCTTCTTCGAAACTTCTTCCTCTCTTAGCTTCATCGGATTGGGTCTGCTTCACGTCAGAATATCCCAGCGTTGCTCGGGCTCTTACCGAGTACATCACTTCACCCCATGGAAAATTTCCCTTTCCCTCTCGATGCCAGCTCTTCTAGGAGAATGATTCTATATTTATGTCATTAAAATTCCTTTTTTTTCGAAATGTCTTCCACTTTTCCTTGTTAAGAATATTTATTTTTTCTCGTTTAACCGGTGTTGTAGGGCTTTTTCGAGAATATAAAACTCTTTTTCATTTCTTTTTTCCTCAAGGATAAGATCAAATTTCTATTTTCCATTAATAATTTACAAAATTATTCTTATTTTATCCAATAGAAAGCAGCCATTGCACGATTTTTAAAATAATTTAGTAATGAATTATAAACAATACTGTGTTTTAGTTTTTTAAAAACATATTAATTTACATCCATATATAGCTGCATGGTCCAGAGTTGCTCGGAATTTTCTTGTGTATAACTCTGTTCTTGTTATTCTGTTTCTCACATACACAATTAATATGTTTGCCTATGTCCTCTCCGAAAGTTGTCTTTCCGCGCATGCAACATAAGCCCTCAAATTCAAGAATTCTTTGGTAGGCTTGCAACTATTATTATTGGCAGGGGTCGATTTTAAGAGTTATTTTAGTTATAGTTTTACGGATCCCCGAAACGAAAAACTGCTTTTTTTTTAAAAACATTTTTATGTATAATATGTCAAAAGTTAGAAATTTAAAACATTTCATGAATTTTTGAAAGATTATTACAATATTCCGTTTCAGTTTCAATTGGAACCTTAGGAAAAGGTAAAAAATTTTCCAATATACTTAAAAAACAGTTTTATCCCTTTTCAAAATTTAAATTAAAAAAAAAAACATGGATATTTGCGTTTTAGAAATTGTGTTTTTAATAAGAAACATCTCAAATAAATCACATATCAAAAGCAGTTATTTTTAATCAAAGTGAAGGAACCACTCAATAAAATTCCAGTAAGTCTGAAAACTGTATTTTGACGACAACATATGTAATTGTAAAAGTATGATTTCAAGGATATATTTCACGTTAATCACATGTTAAAAGCTTTTTTTTAAACCTGTGAATGAATTAAATCAAAAAAGCTACGTCATAAAATTTCAATTTACCTGAAATCAATTTCAGCGCCATATTATGTCATATGTTATGGCTGCATGGCCTGACCCTGCACGGGCTTTTTCGAGTTTATAATTTGCCAATGGAAATTTCCTCTTCCCATCTCGATGTCATTACTCCCTCGGTTGTGTGTGATTTCTATATTTTGTCATGAAAATTCCCTTTTTCACAATTTCCATATTTTTGTCCCGTTGGACGGGTCTGTTTTCCTCCATTTAGCCCGGCGTGGCACCAGCACTTCTGGGTGAGGGTGTAAGCGTGATGTGAGGGATTTCTATACTTATGTCATTAAAATTATCTCCTTTCCGAAATGTCTTCAATTTATATTCCTTTACAGACAGATTTATTTTCCCTCAGCTTAGCCCGGAAGTTTACACAGGCTTTTTCGTGTACACACAGGCTCTTTAGTTTTTTCCCCCCTCAGTGATAAGATCTTTCTTTATTTTCTATTTTTAATTTACAAAACTAATCTAGTTTTATCCA